>JALIZF010001927.1:190000-195000 GCA_029948255.1 Telmatactis stephensoni | reverse complement strand
CATGGCATCATATTATGCACTTTAACGCCGGTGTTACACGAGACGATTTTTAACGACGATTTTCAGCGCAACAGCGTTGCGGAAAAACTCTTTCTCGTGTAACATGACACTTGGAACGATTTTCCTTGCAGTTTTTGCTTCGGCAATGCGTTGCGAGTTTTTGAACCCAAGTCAGAAATTCGCAAAATATTGCAAGTTGTTGCAACGTTGCGCGGAAAATCGTCGTTAAAAATCGTCTCGTGTAACACCGCCTCAAAAGAGTATTTTTGTATTTTTAAATGCTACTCACTAGATTTTGTTAGTTGTAAGTTTTGTTGCTCCCGTTCGGATAAGGACAATCGTTGCATTTTCCTTTCTTTCCTTGAAACAACCAATGCGAACTGAAAACCGAAAGAATTGGTATTATTAGGGTGAGTTGAGGAAGGTGAAGTTGAGAAAAAACAAGACAATGGGGATGCTTGACGACAAAAACAACGTCAAACCGTAGTACGCGGTCTAAAGATTTTTATAATTTTATATTTTGGATGCCTTACAATTCAATTCAATTCAATTCAATTTCTTTATTCACACATAAATAAAAGACAATGCTTCAAAGGTCATGGAATATGAAGGATTGAAAACCAACCAGGTAACAAAGCCTGTACTGAAGTAAGCAGCTACAGTATATCAGGCAGACCTAAATTGATAATTCTCAAAATCGTGCTTTGTCAGAGACAAAACTTTGAAAAACTTTGAATTTTATGGATGCTGATTGTACTGAATTTCAAAATATTTATATCGGGAGTTTGTCATTAATTATTATTTTCCCAGAAAGCCTTGGGATGTATCAAAAGTTTTAGGAGAAGTTGAAGGACGTCATCAGTGGGTTGATAGTAATACTAACTGGTAATGCATGAACTGCAGGTCACTTGTTACAAAATCCGTCTTCTTTGATAGAAAAATACGTAATAAAACATCTAGAAGGGGAAGATTCTAGCTAGATGACTGGCTGAAGTCGTTTTGTTTTAGAGCTTATTACGTTATTTTACCAACCTGCTTTAAGCAACTGAAAATGACATCATTTTTTAATTGTTTTGCTCCAGTTTCATGATCAAGCAAAAGTATTTAAGATCTCGAATGAGTTAATTGCTAACTGCGCTGATTTCTTACCATCGTCACTTATAATCTTGACGGTTATTTCTGCTTTTCCCGACTCAACGGTCGTTGTACCCGTACCATTGAGGCGTACTTTGAAGACCTTATCGCCATTAACCAGTTTGTCATCCTCTACAGTACAAATGGTTATTTCTTTAGAAGATTCGCCTGGTGTGAATGCTATTACTTCGCTTATATTTCCTGTGCAGTTTTGAGAGGTAGCGGTTTGGATATCGATAATACGTCTGCAGAAATAAAAGGAAAGTGACATGGAATGACTTTAAAAGATAGTTTAACAACACTTAATTACTAGTTGTAATAATCATTATTACTGATTGTCACTCGAATGTCGATCGAATGTCGATCGAATGTGTCAGATGTGGATCGAAACGACCTGGATCGAAACAACCGGATACCAGCAGTTGCTATCTCAATTGTTATTACGACAATGTGGTACAACCATATTTGTTTTTAAGACGCAGCTATCTTTTGGAACGCTCAATTCTATGTTGGATACCTAATGGTAGCTGAGCTTGAGAGATTCCCACGTCTTTGAATAGTAGCTTTGATTGCACTTGATTGATCATTCTCTAGCTTGGATATCGGTGTAATATCGCTAAAGAAGAAGGTGTCTAACAAAAAGAAAGAAAGAAAATTAGATAAAATATTGACTATACTTTATCACACCTAAGTGATAAACTCGATACTTAGTCTGCGCATGTCGCTTACGCTTATAATTATGTCGCTAGTGTCAACCAGGCCTTATTTCAAATCTTCTCTAAATTAAACCGCACCGTAATTCACAAGCACCATGCTTCAACGAAAGGCAGATTATACAGGTTTGCCCGATCAAGTGAGTGACTTCTTTTGTTTTGTGTCCCCAAGGCAAAAGAAAACAGAAGAAGTCAGCCCACTATAAATATATATATATACCATGCACGATAAATACCTGTTTCAAAAAAAGGTTGTACGTTGATCATTTGTTGCATATAGTGCATACCAAGACCAAAGTGTATTGTGAATTGATAATTTTCATAATTTTTCTTTTTCCTCTATCTACTTTGGTCCAACTCAAAAGGCTACGAGATCAGACATCACCAAGAGACCATAATACTAAGAGAGCGAAACTCAGTATTGATGTCTGTGCGATGTTCGAGGCGGCTAAGACTATTTTTAGTCATTTCGCCATCGCGCGCAAGGCTCTTAAACAATAGAATTCAAAAACCGAAAGCAAACGGTCCCATCCATGCGCACAGCAAAAATCAAATTATATCAGTGTTTAAGGTTACTGACTACGTTGGCAAAAAGTAATTAAATATCGTTTAAACCACAATTTTCTAGAACGAAATTTAATGCTGATCCCAAAAACGAAAAGAAAAAAGGGGGGTCCCGCACTCGTTTTCGAGATAATCAGCATTGTATGAATGCCTATCTCCGAATTTTTTATGCGAAAATCGCTCAACCGGAAGTGAATAGAAAAGAAATTAAGAATTAGGAAAATAACATTTCTACAAAGGCTACAATTGCGTAAATATTAGCTAATGGAGTATTCTGCAAAATGGCATAAATATTTTTGATGTGAGAACAGCAAAATACCTTCATTCCTTGGCTTTTGTGCCGCGAGTACCAACCACAATTGTCCTCATGTCGAGCAAAATTTTATACAAAAATCATTTTTTTCATATGCTAGAGTAATTAACTTTTTTTACAAAATTGATATGATTGAGATTTTTAAGTGTGTTTTTAAATAAACGAAAAAAAAGTATAGGGTCCCGTGCAAAAATGAAGGGTTTTGTGCCTTTGAAGTTGTTAAAAAGGGCTAAAAAATGCTAACCGGAAGTGCCGCCATTTTAAAAATGACGCGTAGCGCGAGCTTGATTCAAATTTGTGTTGACGAAAACAAGCGAGCGCTCACTGTTTTTTCCAAAAAGAAAATATTTTTACTGTAAATTGCTTCCATTGAGACAAAATGACTTTACGATGAATTTATATATGTGTCTTAGGTTTTTAAAACCCTTTGTTACAAGTCACAAACGTACAAACAAGTCCATTTTGTGGAGACTAGTTTCAGAAATATTTTGACTTCATTCTCTAATGATTTTGAGTATTTAAATCCACAAGAATAAATTTGGAGCTGATTTTTGTACAAAAACTTAAGTTTTTCTATGATTTTTGCTGTTCGCTGAAATCTCCGCACGCTATGACATTGCTGAAGACGTAATGCGCGAACTCATGCGCAGTGCCAACGTAGTCAGTCACCTTAATGAGAGCCTTGCGCGCGCGATGGAAATAGCCTCAGCCGTCACGAACATCGCACAGACATCAATACTGAGTTTCTCTCTCTTAGTATTATAGTCTCTTGACATCACGTGTAGTTATATGTCTCTTGTATGCCGATTACACTTTGTTCATGAATACTATGCGCCTTTGCCACGCTGTACTGACTTACTGTCATCGTCGAGGATTTTTATTAACTTAGTGCCATTTGTGATTGTCATCCTGGTATCATTGGTCGTCAGTTGAATAGAAAAGAACTCGTCGTTCTCACCAAATTCATCATTAACCAAAGACACATTTAGACTAACATTCTTTCTGACTTCACCAGGAGAAAACACAACAGAGATGTTTGCGAGGTCTGTTTTATAGTCGGTGTTATGTTTTGCACTTCCTGGCACCACGTAAAGGCTGTGAAAAAAGGGATAATAATTATACATCAACATTCTACATAAAGGTTCAAACGCTAGGGCGAGGGTTATGCAAACCCGAGCCCGTGCGTTTGAAGTGGTTTAAAAACTAACCAAACCCTATTTTTATTGTTTCAATGCAAAAATTCTGGAAATAAGAACTCAAATCAAATCCGAGTTATATCGAGTGATTTATATTTGCATTAAATTAACGTCGAACAATAGCTAAAATACAAAACATTACAATACGTCTATTAGTAATTCCCAGAAGGGATTTTCAATACTAATTTACAAAGTGTGTGTTGAGATAAAGCTTCTTAAAATTCCATCATTGTCAACGATTTACCGGATAGCATAGTGGTAAGTGAATGGACTAAGATTCAACGGGTTGAGGGTTCGAGGCTCGGTATGGTCGATGCGTAAGATATCATTTCCGAATTTTTTAAGATCAGAATTGTCAATTCCTTAAATTTTAAGACTTTCTGACTTCTAGTGTGTGTCTAAAATCTCAAATGCAGTGCATTGAAGGTAAAACTTCTCAAATGTGTGTAATGTGTGTATGGCATGACTAGTAACTTGGCAACAAAACTGATGCAGGTCTTGAATTCAAAATTCAAAACCTGTCCCGGGTCTTCCCCCGAAATTCAAAACCTACATTAAACAATGGAAATAGGGTGTGGTTAGTTTTTAAAAATCGAGAAGATTGGTTCAAACACTTTTGGTTACTCTAATGATAAAGGCCTACGTCACTGTCTCTTGCATAAGTCTTAACGAAATATATTGGAACTAAGCATGCGCATAACCATTTCCCGCTGAAAATTTGCAGACGTGCAAAGAAAAATGGCGGACGAGTTTCTTTGATAGATTCTTTCGAAAATCTTAACCCTTAACCTTCTCCGCGGACGTCTTATGTAGAAGACTCTGCTCGCAGGGTACAATTAGCCTGATCAATTTACGTGGATTCTGAGAAATCAAATGCATCCTATCATGCCGTTTATTGGAAAAGAAATCAATCTTCAATTTCCTAAAAGCTACAAGCTTGATTAAACAGAAATAAGATGTGTTGCTTTGAGTTCAGGAATAATGTATTGCCTCTCTTTGACAAAGATAACGGCACTTTACTTGGAGATAAAAATAAAAAAGTCATGTCAACTCAAATTAAAAATTAAAGTCATTTTTGTT
>JALIZF010001927.1:182500-185000 GCA_029948255.1 Telmatactis stephensoni | reverse complement strand
TGCTAACTGCGCTGATTTCTTACCATCGTCACTTATAATCTTGACTGTTATTTCTGCTTTTCCCGACTCAACGGTCGTTGTACCCGTACCATTGAGGCGTACTTTGAAGACCTTATCGCCATTAACCAGTTTGTCATCCTCTACAGTACAAATGGTTATTTCTTTAGAAGATTCGCCTGGTGTGAATGCTATTACTTCGCTTATATTTCCTGTGCAGTTTTGAGAGGTAGCGGTTTGGATATCGATAATAGCGTCTACAGAAATAAAAGGAAGTGACTATGGAATGACTTTAAAAGATAGTTTAACAACACTTAATTACTAGTTGTAATAATCATTATTACTGATTGTCACTCGAATGTCGATCGAATGTCGATCGAATGTGTCAGATGTGATCGAAACGACCTGGATCGAAACAACCGGGTACCAGCAGTTGCTATCTCAATTGTTATTACGACAATGTGGTACAACCATATTTGTTTTTAAGACGCAGCTATCTTTTGGAACGCTCAATTCTATGTTGGATACCTAATGGTAGCTGAGCTTGAGAGATTCCCACGTCTTTGAATAGTAGCTTTGATTGCACTTGATTGATCATTCTCTAGCTTGGATATCGGTGTAATATCGCTAAAGAAGAAGGTGTCTAACAAAAAGAAAGAAAGAAAATTAGATAAAATATTGACTATACTTTATCACACCTAAGTGATAAACTCGATACTTAGTCTGCGCATGTCGCTTACGCTTATAATTATGTCGCTAGTGTCAACCAGGCCTTATTTCAAATCTTCTCTAAATTAAACCGCACCGTAATTCACAAGCACCATGCTTCAACGAAAGGCAGATTATACAGGTTTGCCCGATCAAGTGAGTGACTTCTTTTGTTTTGTGTCCCCAAGGCAAAAGAAAACAGAAGAAGTCAGCCCACTATAAATATATATATATACCATGCACGATAAATACCTGTTTCAAAAAAAGGTTGTACGTTGATCATTTGTTGCATATAGTGCATACCAAGACCAAAGTGTATTGTGAATTGATAATTTTCATAATTTTTCTTTTTTCCTCTATCTACTTTGGTCCAACTCAAAAGGCTACGAGATCAGACATCACCAAGAGACCATAATACTAAGAGAGCGAAACTCAGTATTGATGTCTGTGCGATGTTCGAGGCGGCTAAGACTATTTTTAGTCATTTCGCCATCGCGCGCAAGGCTCTTAAACAATAGAATTCAAAAACCGAAAGCAAACGGTCCCATCCATGCGCACAGCAAAAATCAAATTATATCAGTGTTTAAGGTTACTGACTACGTTGGCAAAAAGTAATTAAATATCGTTTTAAACCACAATTTTCTAGAACGAAATTTAATGCTGATCCCAAAAACGAAAAGAAAAAAGGGGGGTCCCGCACTCGTTTTCGAGATAATCAGCATTGTATGAATGCCTATCTCCGAATTTTTTATGCGAAAATCGCTCAACCGGAAGTGAATAGAAAAGAAATTAAGAATTAGGAAAATAACATTTCTACAAAGGCTACAATTGCGTAAATATTAGCTAATGGAGTATTCTGCAAAATGGCATAAATATTTTTGATGTGAGAACAGCAAAATACCTTCATTCCTTGGCTTTTGTGCCGCGAGTACCAACCACAATTGTCCTCATGTCGAGCAAAATTTTATACAAAAATCATTTTTTTCATATGCTAGAGTAATTAACTTTTTTTACAAAATTGATATGATTGAGATTTTTAAGTGTGTTTTTAAATAAACGAAAAAAAGTATAGGGTCCCGTGCAAAAATGAAGGGTTTTGTGCCTTTGAAGTTGTTAAAAAGGGCTAAAAAATGCTAACCGGAAGTGCCGCCATTTTAAAAATGACGCGTAGCGCGAGCTTGATTCAAATTTGTGTTGACGAAAACAAGCGAGCGCTCACTGTTTTTTCCAAAAAGAAAATATTTTTACTGTAAATTGCTTCCATTGAGACAAAATGACTTTACGATGAATTTATATATGTGTCTTAGGTTTTTAAAACCCTTTGTTACAAGTCACAAACGTACAAACAAGTCCATTTTGTGGAGACTAGTTTCAGAAATATTTTGACTTCATTCTCTAATGATTTTGAGTATTTAAATCCACAAGAATAAATTTGGAGCTGATTTTTGTACAAAAACTTAAGTTTTTCTATGATTTTTGCTGTTCGCTGAAATCTCCGCACGCTATGACATTGCTGAAGACGTAATGCGCGAACTCATGCGCAGTGCCAACGTAGTCAGTCACCTTAATGAGAGCCTTGCGCGCGCGATGGAAATAGCCTCAGCCGTCACGAACATCGCACAGACATCAATACTGAGTTTCTCTCTCTTAGTATTATAGTCTCTTGACATCACGTGTAGTTATATGTCTCTTGTATGCCGATTACACTTTGTTCATGAATACTATGCGCCTTTGCCACGCTGTACTGACTTACTGTCATCGTCGAGGATTTTTATTAACTTAGTGCCATTTGTGA
>JALIZF010001927.1:172500-177500 GCA_029948255.1 Telmatactis stephensoni | reverse complement strand
TAAATTCACAGAAAACAACAGAATTTGAACTAAATTGTCGAAAAAAATATTCTTTAGTGTTTTTGATGGCTTTCATTACTTTTCTTCGTTCTATAAATTGTATTTTTATATCAATATGAATATATCAATTTTCTTTGAATTATTGCTGAGTTGTCTCCTCTTTTGACCATGATCCTTAGCGTTTAAAACAATAGATTGTTTGGATGTGACGTCATAGTGAAATAGACCAATTAGGGGCTACGTCACCTTACGTCACCCATACTTCACTTTACTACCATTTTCAAAATTACGCGATCTTTGCAGACGACACTTGAATTGCTTTTTCAGCCGGTTTTGACTACCGTCAATCAAAGCTCCGACTATTCGTTCTCCCTGAAGCAAGCTTAAATTTACATCAAAAGTCGGAAAATACTAAATGTTCTGTCAATAAATTCCAGTTTGTTTTGTTTATGAATTTAGAAAGCTAAAATTTTACAAATTCTAGTCGTTACAATTTGATTGACAGAAGCTTAAAATCCAGACAAGCCATCGCCACTAGGTCGCGTAATTTTGAAATTGGGTGTAAAAGAGTATTTTTGTATTTTTAAATGTTACTCACTAGATTTTGTTAGTTGTAAGTTTTGTTGCTCCCGTTCGGATAAGGAAAATCGTTACATTTTCCTTTCTTTCCTTGAAACAACCAATGCGAACTGAAACCGAAAGAATTAGTATTTATAAGGGTGAGTTGAGGAAGGTGAAGTTGAGAAAAACACAGGACAATGGGGATGCTTGACGACAAAAACATCGTCAAACCGTAGTACGCAGTCTAAAGATTTTTATAATCTATTTTGGATTCCTTATAATGCTTCAAAGGTCATGGAATATGAAGCATTGAAAACCAACCAGGTAACAAAGCCTTGTACCTGAAGTAAGCAGCTACAGTATATCAGGCAGACCTAAATTGATAATTCTCAAAATCGTGCTTTGTCAGAGACAAAACTTTGAAAAACTTTGAATTTTATGGATGCTGATTGTACTGAATTTCAAAATATTTATATCGGGAGTTTGTCATTAATTATTATTTTCCCAGAAAGCCTTGGGATGTATCAAAAGTTTAAGGACAAGTTGAGGGACGTCATCAGTGGGTTGATAGTAATACTAACTGGTAATGAACTGCAGGTCACTTGTTACAAAATCCGTCTTCTTTGATAGAATATTAAAATACGTAATAAGACATCTAGAAGGGGAAGATTCTAGCTGGATGACTGGCTGAAGTCGTTTTGTTTTAGAGCTTATTACGTTATTTTACCAACCTGCTTTAAGCAACTGAAAATGACATCATTTTTTAATTGTTTTGCTCCAGTTTCATGATCAAGCAAAAGTATTTAAGATCTCGAATGAGTTAATTGCTAACTGCGCTGATTTCTTACCATCGTCACTTATAATCTTGACTGTTATTTCTGCTTTTCCCGACTCAACGGTCGTTGTACCCGTACCATTGAGGCGTACTTTGAAGACCTTATCGCCATTAACCAGTTTGTCATCCTCTACAGTACAAATGGTTATTTCTTTAGAAGATTCGCCTGGTGTGAATGCTATTACTTCGCTTATATTTCCTGTGCAGTTTTGAGAGGTAGCGGTTTGGATATCGATAATGCGTCTACAGAAATAAAAGGAAGGTGATATGGAATGACTTTAAAAGATAGTTTAACAACACTTAATTACTAGTTGTAATAATCATTATTACTGATTGTCACTCGAATGTGTCAGATGTGGATCGAAACGACCTGGATCGAAACAACCGGGTACCAGCAGTTGCTATCTCAATTGTTATTACGACAATGTGGTACAACCATATTTGTTTTTAAGACGCAGCTGTCTTTTGGAACGCTCAATTCTATGTTGGATACCTAATGGTAGCTGAGCTTGAGAGATTCCCACGTCTTTGAATAGTAGCTTTGATTGCACTTGATTGATCATTCTCTAGCTTGGATATCGGTGTAATATCGCTAAAGAAGAAGGTGTCTAACAAAAAGAAAGAAAGAAAATTAGATAAAATATTGACTATACTTTATCACACCTAAGTGATAAACTCGATACTTAGTCTGCGCATGTCGCTTACGCTTATAATTATGTCGCTAGTGTCAACCAGGCCTTATTTCAAATCTTCTCTAAATTAAACCGCACCGTAACTCACAAGCACCATGCTTCAACGAAAGGCAGATTATACAGGTTTGCCCGATCAAGTGAGTGACTTCTTTTGTTTTGTGTCCCCAAGGCAAAAGAAAACAGAAGAAGTCAGCCCACTATAAATATATATATATATACCATGCACGATAAATACCTGTTTCAAAAAAAGGTTGTACGTTGATCATTTGTTGCATATAGTGCATACCAAGACCAAAGTGTATTGTGAATTGATAATTTTCATAATTTTTCTTTTTTCTCTATCTACTTGAGTCCAACTCAAAAGGCTACGAGATCAGACATCACCAAGAGACCATAATACTAAGAGAGCGAAACTCAGTATTGATGTCTGTGCGATGTTCGAGGCGGCTAAGACTATTTTTAGTCATTTCGCCATCGCGCGCAAGGCTCTTAAACAATATAGAATTCAAAAACCGAAAGCAAACGGTCCCATCCATGCGCACAGCAAAAATCAAATTATATCAGTGTTTAAGGTTACTGACTACGTTGGCAAAAAGTAATTAAATATCGTTTAAACCACAATTTTCTAGAACGAAATTTAATGCTGATCCCAAAAACGAAAAGAAAAAAGGGGGGTCCCGCACTCGTTTTCGAGATAATCAGCATTGTATGAATGCCTATCTCCGAATTTTTTATGCGAAAATCGCTCAACCGGAAGTGAATAGAAAAGAAATTAAGAATTAGGAACTGAAAATAACATTTCTACAAAGGCTACAATTGCGTAAATATTAGCTAATGGAGTATTCTGCAAAATGGCATAAATATTTTTGATGTGAGAACAGCAAAATACCTTCATTCCTTGGCTTTTTTGGTGGCGCGAGTACCAACCACAATTGTCCTCATGTCGAGCAAAATTTTATACAAAAATCATTTTTTTCATATGCTAGAGTAATTAACTTTTTTTACAAAATTGATATGATTGAGATTTTTAAGTGTGTTTTTAAATAAACGAAAAAAAAGTATAGGGTCCCGTGCAAAAATGAAGGGTTTTGTGCCTTTGAAGTTGTTAAAAAGGGCTAAAAAATGCTAACCGGAAGTGCCGCCATTTTAAAAATGACGCGTAGCGCGAGCTTGATTCAAATTTGTGTTGACGAAAACAAGCGAGCGCTCGCTGTTTTTTCCAAAAAGAAAATATTTTTACTGTAAATTGCATCCATTGAGACAAAATGACTTTACGATGAATTTATATTATATATGTGTCTTAGGTTTTTAAAACCCTTTGTTACAAGTCACAAACGTACAAACAAGTCCATTTTGTGGAGACTAGTTTCAGAAATATTTTGACTTCATTCTCTAATGATTTTGAGTATTTAAATCCACAAGAATAAATTTGGAGCTGATTTTTGTACAAAAACTTAAGTTTTTCTATGATTTTTGCTGTTCGCTGAAATCTCCGCACGCTATGACATTGCTGAAGACGTAATGCGCGAACTCATGCGCAGTGCCAACGTAGTCAGTCACCTTAATGAGAGCCTTGCGCGCGCGATGGAAATAGCCTCAGCCGTCACGAACATCGCACAGACATCAATACTGAGTTTCTCTCTCTTAGTATTATAGTCTCTTGACATCACGTGTAGTTATATGTCTCTTGTATGCCGATTACACTTTGTTCATGAATACTATGCGCCTTTGCCACGCTGTACTGACTTACTGTCATCGTCGAGGATTTTTATGAACTTAGTGCCATTTGTGATTGTCATCCTGGTATCATTGGTCGTCAGTTGAATAGAAAAGAACTCGTCGTTCTCACCAAATTCATCATTAACCAAAGACACATTTAGACTAACATTCTTTCTGACTTCACCAGGAGAAAACACAACAGAGATGTTTGCGAGGTCTGTTGTATAGTCGGTGTTAAGTTTTGCACTTCCTGGCACCACGTAAAGGCTGTGAAAAAAGGGATAATAATTATACATCAACATTCTACAAATCGAGAAGATTAGTTCAAACACTTTTGGTTACTCTAATGATAAAGGCCTACGTCACTGTCTTTTGCATAAGTCTTAACGAAATATATTGGAACTAAGCATGCGCATAACCATTTCCCGCTGAAAATTTGCAGACGTGCAAAGAAAAATGGCGGACGAGTTTCTTTGATAGATTCTTTCGAAAATCTTAACCCTTAACCTTCTCCGCGGACGTCTTATGTAGAAGACTCTGCTCGCAGGGTACAATTAGCCTGATCAATTTACGTGGATTCTGAGAAATCAAATGCATCCTATCATGCCGTTTATTGGAAAAGAAATCAATCTTCAATTTCCTAAAAGCTACAAGCTTGATTAAACAGAAACAAGATGTGTTGCTTTGAGTTCAGGAATAATGTATTGCCTCTCTTTGACAAAGATAACGGCACTTTACTTGGAGATAAAAATAAAAAAGTCATGTCAACTCAAATTAAAAATTAAAGTCATTTTTGATATGTTGTAGGCAAAAAAAAGCGTTCATTTTACTATTAAGAATCAAATGAAATCAAAATATGTCTTATTGTGCACATTTAAGAAGAAACTCCGAACTTCCAACATTCTCAAAGCATTGATAAACTTTTCATCATTTCACCCGTCAAGGTATGTTGCTTTCAAAAATCCTTTGACAATACGAATCTTTACATTCTAGCAAGGTGCTGTTTTATAACACAAGCTCAGAAAAAGCTTGCACATTTGATATGTTGATTAACGCGCATGCGCGGCCGTTTTCAGGCCGTGGCGATTTTAACGGGAACCCTTTCGCGGTTCGAAATTGAGCCTATCTACAAAGTAAATGTAAAATAATTGAAGAAAAGTGGATTGTCATTAGAGGGCACCATCCTTCACCGA
>JALIZF010001927.1:165000-167500 GCA_029948255.1 Telmatactis stephensoni | reverse complement strand
GTGCAGTTTTGAGAGGTAGCGGTTTGGATATCGATAATGCGTCTACAGAAATAAAAGGAAAGTGATATGGAATGACTTTAAAAGATAGTTTAACAACACTTAATTACTAGTTGTAATAATCATTATTACTGATTGTCACTCGAATGTGTCAGATGTGGATCGAAACGACCTGGATCGAAACAACCGGGTACCAGCAGTTGCTATCTCAATTGTTATTACGACAATGTGGTACAACCATATTTGTTTTTAAGACGCAGCTGTCTTTTGGAACGCTCAATTCTATGTTGGATACCTAATGGTAGCTGAGCTTGAGAGATTCCCACGTCTTTGAATAGTAGCTTTGATTGCACTTGATTGATCATTCTCTAGCTTGGATATCGGTGTAATATCGCTAAAGAAGAAGGTGTCTAACAAAAAGAAAGAAAGAAAATTAGATAAAATATTGACTATACTTTATCACACCTAAGTGATAAACTCGATACTTAGTCTGCGCATGTCGCTTACGCTTATAATTATGTCGCTAGTGTCAACCAGGCCTTATTTCAAATCTTCTCTAAATTAAACCGCACCGTAACTCACAAGCACCATGCTTCAACGAAAGGCAGATTATACAGGTTTGCCCGATCAAGTGAGTGACTTCTTTTGTTTTGTGTCCCCAAGGCAAAAGAAAACAGAAGAAGTCAGCCCACTATAAATATATATATATATATACCATGCACGATAAATACCTGTTTCAAAAAAAGGTTGTACGTTGATCATTTGTTGCATATAGTGCATACCAAGACCAAAGTGTATTGTGAATTGATAATTTTCATAATTTTTCTTTTTTCTCTATCTACTTGAGTCCAACTCAAAAGGCTACGAGATCAGACATCACCAAGAGACCATAATACTAAGAGAGCGAAACTCAGTATTGATGTCTGTGCGATGTTCGAGGCGGCTAAGACTATTTTTAGTCATTTCGCCATCGCGCGCAAGGCTCTTAAACAATATAGAATTCAAAAACCGAAAGCAAACGGTCCCATCCATGCGCACAGCAAAAATCAAATTATATCAGTGTTTAAGGTTACTGACTACGTTGGCAAAAAGTAATTAAATATCGTTTAAACCACAATTTTCTAGAACGAAATTTAATGCTGATCCCAAAAACGAAAAGAAAAAAGGGGGGTCCCGCACTCGTTTTCGAGATAATCAGCATTGTATGAATGCCTATCTCCGAATTTTTTATGCGAAAATCGCTCAACCGGAAGTGAATAGAAAAGAAATTAAGAATTAGGAACTGAAAATAACATTTCTACAAAGGCTACAATTGCGTAAATATTAGCTAATGGAGTATTCTGCAAAATGGCATAAATATTTTTGATGTGAGAACAGCAAAATACCTTCATTCCTTGGCTTTTGTGCCGCGAGTACCAACCACAATTGTCCTCATGTCGAGCAAAATTTTATACAAAAATCATTTTTTTTCATATGCTAGAGTAATTAACTTTTTTTACAAAATTGATATGATTGAGATTTTTAAGTGTGTTTTTTAAATAAACGAAAAAAAGTATAGGGTCCCGTGCAAAAATGAAGGGTTTTGTGCCTTTGAAGTTGTTAAAAAGGGCTAAAAAATGCTAACCGGAAGTGCCGCCATTTTAAAAATGACGCGTAGCGCGAGCTTGATTCAAATTTGTGTTGACGAAAACAAGCGAGCGCTCGCTGTTTTTTCCAAAAAGAAAATATTTTTACTGTAAATTGCATCCATTGAGACAAAATGACTTTACGATGAATTTATATTATATATGTGTCTTAGGTTTTTAAAACCCTTTGTTACAAGTCACAAACGTACAAACAAGTCCATTTTGTGGAGACTAGTTTCAGAAATATTTTGACTTCATTCTCTAATGATTTTGAGTATTTAAATCCACAAGAATAAATTTGGAGCTGATTTTTGTACAAAAACTTAAGTTTTTCTATGATTTTTGCTGTTCGCTGAAATCTCCGCACGCTATGACATTGCTGAAGACGTAATGCGCGAACTCATGCGCAGTGCCAACGTAGTCAGTCACCTTAATGAGAGCCTTGCGCGCGCGATGGAAATAGCCTCAGCCGTCACGAACATCGCACAGACATCAATACTGAGTTTCTCTCTCTTAGTATTATAGTCTCTTGACATCACGTGTAGTTATATGTCTCTTGTATGCCGATTACACTTTGTTCATGAATACTATGCGCCTTTGCCACGCTGTACTGACTTACTGTCATCGTCGAGGATTTTATGAACTTAGTGCCATTTGTGATTGTCATCCTGGTATCATTGGTCGTCAGTTGAATAGAAAAGAACTCGTCGTTCTCACCAAATTCATCATTAACCAAAGACACATTTAGACTAACATTCTTTCTGACTTCACCAGGAGAAAACACAACAGAGATGTTTGCGAGGTCTGTTGTATAGTCGGTGTTAAGTTTTGCACTTCCTGGCACCACGTAAAGGCTGTGAAAAAAGGGATAATAATTA
>JALIZF010001927.1:0-160000 GCA_029948255.1 Telmatactis stephensoni | reverse complement strand
GAGAAAGAACAAGACAATGGGGATGCTTGACGACAAAAACAACGTCAAACCGTAGTACGCGGTCTAAAGATTTTTATAATTTTATATTTTGGATGCCTTACAATTCAATTCAATTCAATTCAATTTCTTTATTCACACATAAATAAAAGACAATGCTTCAAAGGTCATGGAATATGAAGGATTGAAAACCAACCAGGTAACAAAGCCTGTACTGAAGTAAGCAGCTACAGTATATCAGGCAGACCTAAATTGATAATTCTCAAAATCGTGCTTTGTCAGAGACAAAACTTTGAAAAACTTTGAATTTTATGGATGCTGATTGTACTGAATTTCAAAATATTTATATCGGGAGTTTGTCATTAATTATTATTTTCCCAGAAAGCCTTGGGATGTATCAAAAGTTTAAGGACAAGTTGAGGGACGTCATCAGTGGGTTGATAGTAATACTAACTGGTAATGAACTGCAGGTCACTTGTTACAAAATCCGTCTTCTTTGATAGAAAATTAAAATACGTAATAAGACATCTAGAAGGGGAAGATTCTAGCTGGATGACTGGCTGAAGTCGTTTTGTTTTAGAGCTTATTACGTTATTTTACCAACCTGCTTTAAGCAACTGAAAATGACATCATTTTTTAATTGTTTTGCTCCAGTTTCATGATCAAGCAAAAGTATTTAAGATCTCGAATGAGTTAATTGCTAACTGCGCTGATTTCTTACCATCGTCACTTATAATCTTGACTGTTATTTCTGCTTTTCCCGACTCAACGGTCGTTGTACCCGTACCATTGAGGCGTACTTTGAAGACCTTATCGCCATTAACCAGTTTGTCATCCTCTACAGTACAAATGGTTATTTCTTTAGAAGATTCGCCTGGTGTGAATGCTATTACTTCGCTTATATTTCCTGTGCAGTTTTGAGAGGTAGCGGTTTGGATATCGATAATGCGTCTACAGAAATAAAAGGAAAGTGATATGGAATGACTTTAAAAGATAGTTTAACAACACTTAATTACTAGTTGTAATAATCATTATTACTGATTGTCACTCGAATGTGTCAGATGTGGATCGAAACGACCTGGATCGAAACAACCGGGTACCAGCAGTTGCTATCTCAATTGTTATTACGACAATGTGGTACAACCATATTTGTTTTTAAGACGCAGCTGTCTTTTGGAACGCTCAATTCTATGTTGGATACCTAATGGTAGCTGAGCTTGAGAGATTCCCACGTCTTTGAATAGTAGCTTTGATTGCACTTGATTGATCATTCTCTAGCTTGGATATCGGTGTAATATCGCTAAAGAAGAAGGTGTCTAACAAAAAGAAAGAAAGAAAATTAGATAAAATATTGACTATACTTTATCACACCTAAGTGATAAACTCGATACTTAGTCTGCGCATGTCGCTTACGCTTATAATTATGTCGCTAGTGTCAACCAGGCCTTATTTCAAATCTTCTCTAAATTAAACCGCACCGTAACTCACAAGCACCATGCTTCAACGAAAGGCAGATTATACAGGTTTGCCCGATCAAGTGAGTGACTTCTTTTGTTTTGTGTCCCCAAGGCAAAAGAAAACAGAAGAAGTCAGCCCACTATAAATATATATATATATATACCATGCACGATAAATACCTGTTTCAAAAAAAGGTTGTACGTTGATCATTTGTTGCATATAGTGCATACCAAGACCAAAGTGTATTGTGAATTGATAATTTTCATAATTTTTCTTTTTTCTCTATCTACTTGAGTCCAACTCAAAAGGCTACGAGATCAGACATCACCAAGAGACCATAATACTAAGAGAGCGAAACTCAGTATTGATGTCTGTGCGATGTTCGAGGCGGCTAAGACTATTTTTAGTCATTTCGCCATCGCGCGCAAGGCTCTTAAACAATATAGAATTCAAAAACCGAAAGCAAACGGTCCCATCCATGCGCACAGCAAAAATCAAATTATATCAGTGTTTAAGGTTACTGACTACGTTGGCAAAAAGTAATTAAATATCGTTTAAACCACAATTTTCTAGAACGAAATTTAATGCTGATCCCAAAAACGAAAAGAAAAAAGGGGGGTCCCGCACTCGTTTTCGAGATAATCAGCATTGTATGAATGCCTATCTCCGAATTTTTTATGCGAAAATCGCTCAACCGGAAGTGAATAGAAAAGAAATTAAGAATTAGGAACTGAAAATAACATTTCTACAAAGGCTACAATTGCGTAAATATTAGCTAATGGAGTATTCTGCAAAATGGCATAAATATTTTTGATGTGAGAACAGCAAAATACCTTCATTCCTTGGCTTTTGTGCCGCGAGTACCAACCACAATTGTCCTCATGTCGAGCAAAATTTTATACAAAAATCATTTTTTTCATATGCTAGAGTAATTAACTTTTTTTACAAAATTGATATGATTGAGATTTTTAAGTGTGTTTTTAAATAAACGAAAAAAAAGTATAGGGTCCCGTGCAAAAATGAAGGGTTTTGTGCCTTTGAAGTTGTTAAAAAGGGCTAAAAAATGCTAACCGGAAGTGCCGCCATTTTAAAAATGACGCGTAGCGCGAGCTTGATTCAAATTTGTGTTGACGAAAACAAGCGAGCGCTCGCTGTTTTTTCCAAAAAGAAAATATTTTTACTGTAAATTGCATCCATTGAGACAAAATGACTTTACGATGAATTTATATTATATATGTGTCTTAGGTTTTTAAAACCCTTTGTTACAAGTCACAAACGTACAAACAAGTCCATTTTGTGGAGACTAGTTTCAGAAATATTTTGACTTCATTCTCTAATGATTTTGAGTATTTAAATCCACAAGAATAAATTTGGAGCTGATTTTTGTACAAAAACTTAAGTTTTTCTATGATTTTTGCTGTTCGCTGAAATCTCCGCACGCTATGACATTGCTGAAGACGTAATGCGCGAACTCATGCGCAGTGCCAACGTAGTCAGTCACCTTAATGAGAGCCTTGCGCGCGCGATGGAAATAGCCTCAGCCGTCACGAACATCGCACAGACATCAATACTGAGTTTCTCTCTCTTAGTATTATAGTCTCTTGACATCACGTGTAGTTATATGTCTCTTGTATGCCGATTACACTTTGTTCATGAATACTATGCGCCTTTGCCACGCTGTACTGACTTACTGTCATCGTCGAGGATTTTTATGAACTTAGTGCCATTTGTGATTGTCATCCTGGTATCATTGGTCGTCAGTTGAATAGAAAAGAACTCGTCGTTCTCACCAAATTCATCATTAACCAAAGACACATTTAGACTAACATTCTTTCTGACTTCACCAGGAGAAAACACAACAGAGATGTTTGCGAGGTCTGTTGTATAGTCGGTGTTAAGTTTTGCACTTCCTGGCACCACGTAAAGGCTGTGAAAAAAGGGATAATAATTATACATCAACATTCTACAAATCGAGAAGATTAGTTCAAACACTTTTGGTTACTCTAATGATAAAGGCCTACGTCACTGTCTTTTGCATAAGTCTTAACGAAATATATTGGAACTAAGCATGCGCATAACCATTTCCCGCTGAAAATTTGCAGACGTGCAAAGAAAAATGGCGGACGAGTTTCTTTGATAGATTCTTTCGAAAATCTTAACCCTTAACCTTCTCCGCGGACGTCTTATGTAGAAGACTCTGCTCGCAGGGTACAATTAGCCTGATCAATTTACGTGGATTCTGAGAAATCAAATGCATCCTATCATGCCGTTTATTGGAAAAGAAATCAATCTTCAATTTCCTAAAAGCTACAAGCTTGATTAAACAGAAACAAGATGTGTTGCTTTGAGTTCAGGAATAATGTATTGCCTCTCTTTGACAAAGATAACGGCACTTTACTTGGAGATAAAAATAAAAAAGTCATGTCAACTCAAATTAAAAATTAAAGTCATTTTTGATATGTTGTAGGCAAAAAAAGCGTTCATTTTACTATTAAGAATCAAATGAAATCAAAATATGTCTTATTGTGCACATTTAAGAAGAAACTCCGAACTTCCAACATTCTCAAAGCATTGATAAACTTTTCATCATTTCACCCGTCAAGGTATGTTGCTTTCAAAAATCCTTTGACAATACGAATCTTTACATTCTAGCAAGGTGCTGTTTTATAACACAAGCTCAGAAAAAGCTTGCACATTTGATATGTTGATTAACGCGCATGCGCGGCCGTTTTCAGGCCGTGGCGATTTTAACGGGAACCCTTTCGCGGTTCGAAATTGAGCCTATCTACAAAGTAAATGTAAAATAATTGAAGAAAAGTGGATTGTCATTAGAGGGCACCATCCTTCACCGATTCGTTTTGAGTATCAACATATGAATCCACTCGTCTTAATATATGTAAATAGGACAATGACTTTTGTCGGGCATATTGTTTATTTGTGGCCCGAGTAGCTTCATTTGCTATCATTATCATCAATATACTAGGCTAAATAACAAACTCTGTAATTGCAACTTGGAAATTCTTGGAAATTCTTCCATACTGATTAGTGGTTAAATGGCGTTTGGTCAGTACGATAGAAGTTGTCTTCAAATCAGTAAATATAAAAAATAACGATTGACACAAAACTCGAGTTTGGAAATGGTTTTCTTGTAAATTCTGATTGGTCGAGAGCTGTCGCGCGATGCCTTCTCAGCCAATCAGCAACAGGGCTGCAAATGTATTTGTGGCCCTTCAAATTCAATTTTCGCCCGCTGAACGGCGCGTTGTCAAGAGAACAGTTTGTTATTTGGCCTTGTATATTGATGATTATCTTACTTGGCAGCGTGAGGAACAGAAAGGAATGACGTTCTACAGAGTTCGATATCCAATACCAGATATCCATTATGGTTTTCTGGCACCTGAAGTTCATGAGCTTGATTTTTACCACAGAAGTACATTTTGGCTATAAATGAAATATGATAGAGTGAAAGTCAGTCAGTTCTTAGTCCACTTAACCACTTAGCCACTAACAAGAGAGCATAAATATGAGAGGGAAACTTGTTAATGGGGCGCGCGCCGTGATGATTCCCACCTGTGCTATTTTTAGTAACCGGATGCAGTTTAATTTTCGTCTTATCCTACTCACGTGCGTCATAATTTGGCACTTCCTACCTTCCCTACGGGAGTAGGGTAAGACAAAAATTAAACTGCATCCGGTTACTAAAAATAGCACAGATGGGAATCATCACGGCGCGCGCCCCATTAACAAGTTTCCCTCTCTTATTTATGCTCTCTTGCCACTAATAACTTTGATTGTATTTTTTACGGACATAAGGTGAGCACTCTAGCTATACTTTACGTCAAGAAACCGGTGTCATGTGTCATAAGCAGTCAGTTATACCTGGGAATCGATGTAAACAACTGTATAGTAGCCTGTATAGCACCATACCATACCATACCATACCATACCATACCATACCACACCACACCATACCATAGCATAGCATAGCATAGCATAGCATAGCATAGCATAGCATAGCATAGCATAGCATAGCATAGCATAGCATAGCATAGCATAGCATAGCATAGCATAGCATAGCATAGCATAGCATAGCATAGCATAGCATAGCATAGCATAGCATAGCATAGCATAGCATACCATAGCATAGCATAGCATACCATAGCATAGCATAGCATACCATAGCATACCATAGCATACCATATTTTACACTACTTGATACTAATCTTGCGATCTGATTGGATTGACGCGTTTCAGCGCGCGCGCTCGTTCTGTTGCCCCGTTTGAAAGGATTTTTTAACTTTTATCTCAAATAATTATAATTGTTGTAAAAAACGAATTGAAGATGTTTTCTTGTTGTCTGTCCTCTTATTGACACACTCTTGACGCCATAAAATGTTCAAAACCATAGCATACCATAGCATACCATAGCATACCACACCACACCACACCATACCATACCATACCATACCATACCATACCATACCATACCATACAATACCTACTGTAAAACACCATATCATGCACACCACACCATAGCATACTATACCATGCCATAGCATTCCATACCATACCATACTATACCATACCACACAATATCACAATCCACTACACCACACTACACCACATCACTCTATACCACGTACACTATACAACACCATAGCATACCATACAATGCCATAGCATTTCATACCATACCGTACTATACGTAATTTAATTAACAACTTTCATCCATCGTCAGTACAGCATGGATATTAAAGTAAACATTTTTCGCAGCTTTTTCCCTTACCTTTTTCCTTATCTGTTTGCAATTCTGAAAGACATGGAATCGATTAAAATAACGCGATGCTCAAAAGCGTTGATTTCTGACTTAAAAGAGACAGCAGTTCCTTCACGGTTTTTCAAAGTACGTGGAATTAGTCCCACATGGCCGTGGCCACCATGCATTAAGATGTTTGTATGGTTTTCAAAAGTTGGTCTGGTTTTTCGGTGTTTTTGTTGTTGTTGTTGTTGTTGTTGTTTTGTTTTGTTTTGTTTTGTTTTGTTTTGTTTTGTTTTGTTTTGTTTTGTTTTGTTTTGTTTTGTTTTGTTTTGTTTTGTTTTGTTTTGTTTTGTTTTGTTTTGTTTTGTTTTGTTTTGTTTTGTTTTGGTTTTGTTTTTTGCACGAATTCATGCTTTCAAAACTGTAATAACTATGGTTCTAACGGTCAATGAAAAGTTGGTCCGGTCGAAATTGGACTAACCGTACCTTAATTTGATACTCTCTGATATTTCCCGTACAGACCTGGCGCTCGGTTAATAATCTCTTAATACTAACTGACGGGTATATATGCATGTGTAACTGACGATTCGTATATGTTACTTAATTACTGTCTGCATCATTATTGTCAATCTTACCGTCACTGCTCAAACAAGATGGCATAAAGTTAACGTTGTTATCTTTGGTGGTGCAGTTGATTCTTAACATCTCAACATCACATTTCATGTTATGATTTATAACTTGAACATCAAACGTCTTGACTTGCTCAAATTTTTCGAAATTCAGAGAAACGCCCTTATGGATGTAATCGTTGGGACTGATTGCGTTGCCACTCACAGTTTCACAGCTTTCAAAATAAGTAAAAAAAATCATTGTATTTGTTTACCTTCCTCGTTGGGAGGTACCTTGTAAACCATATAGTAACAACTGTTTAAGGCTGGTTCACACTAGCGTCGGAATCGGAATCGGAATCGTAAGAAAACAACAAAGAATTTAGGGATTAGAATACAAAAGAAAGGTGTTTTTCTTTGTTCTTTCCTTTGTCTTTGATTATGCTTATGCTTGGTCTTATGCTTCTTGCGATGCTTATGTCGATGTCTTATGTCACATGCTTGACTTAACTCTTTTGTCTTTTCCTTTGTTTTCTGCTTCCGATTCCGATTCCGACGCTAGTGTGAACCAGCCTTTACTAAATTCACAGAAAACAACAGAATTTGAACTAAATTGTCGAAAAAAATATTCTTTAGTGTTTTTGATGGCTTTCATTACTTTTCTTCGTTCTATAAATTGTATTTTTATATCAATATGAATATATCAATTTTCTTTGAATTATTGCTGAGTTGTCCCCTCTTTTGACCATGATCCTTAGCGTTTAAAACAATAGATTGTTTGCATATGACGTCATAGTGAAATAGACCAATTAGGGGCTACGTCACCTTACGTCATCAACAAAACATTTCAGAGCCCTGAGTAAATAAGATCCATGGTATGCCAAGAGAAACCATTACATAACCATTTGCACACCAAAGAAAATCCAGCCAATTACCACAATGTCTCATAGGAGAAACAGTTGAATACTGCTGGATGGCCGCCGAATATAAAACGATTTGCCTGCTTCCTGCAGATTGGCTGTGTTTCTATGGTACTACGTCGCTATCCGTCAATATTTTGTGGTATTGCCTCTCAAAATTGCAAAGAGACTTGATATATTCAGGGGTTCATGGTTACTCATGGCATTATATTATGCACTTTACTACCATTTTCAAAATTACGCGATCTTTGCAGACGACACTTGAATTGCTTTTTCAGCCGGTTTTGACTACCGTCAATCAAAGCTCCGACTATTCGTTCTCCCTGAAGCAAGCTTAAATTTACATCAAAAGTCGGAAAATACTAAATGTTCTGTCAATAAATTCCAGTTTGTTTTGTTTATGAATTTAGAAAGCTAAAATTTTACAAATTCTAGTCGTTACAATTTGATTGACAGAAGCTTAAAATCCAGACAAGCCATCGCCACTAGGTCGCGTAATTTTGAAATTGGGTGTAAAAGAGTATTTTTGTATTTTTAAATGTTACTCACTAGATTTTGTTAGTTGTAAGTTTTGTTGCTCCCGTTCGGATAAGGAAAATCGTTACATTTTCCTTTCTTTCCTTGAAACAACCAATGCGAACTGAAACCGAAAGAATTAGTATTTATAAGGGTGAGTTGAGGAAGGTGAAGTTGAGAAAAACACAGGAAAATGGGGATGCTTGACGACAAAAACAACGTCAAACCGTAGTACGCAGTCTAAAGATTTTTATAATCTATTTTGGATTCCTTATAATGCTTCAAAAGTCATGGAATATGAAGCATTGAAAACCAACCAGGTAACAAAGCTTGTACCGAAGTAAGCAGCTACAGTATATCAGGCAGACCTAATAAAATTGATAATTCTCAAAATCGTGCTTTGTCAGAGACAAAACTTTGAAAAACTTTGAATTTTATGGATGCTGATTGTACTGAATTTCAAAATATTTATATCGGGAGTTTGTCATTAATTATTATTTTCCCAGAAAGCCTTGGGATGTATCAAAAGTTTAAGGACAAGTTGAGGGACGTCATCAGTGGGTTGATAGTAATACTAACTGGTAATGAACTGCAGGTCACTTGTTACAAAATCCGTCTTCTTTGATAGAAAAATACGTAATAAGACATCTAGAAGGGGAAGATTCTAGCTGGATGACTGGCTGAAGTCGTTTTGTTTTAGAGCTTATTACGTTATTTTACCAACCTGCTTTAAGCAACTGAAAATGACATCATTTTTTAATTGTTTTGCTCCAGTTTCATGATCAAGCAAAAGTATTTAAGATCTCGAATGAGTTAATTGCTAACTGCGCTGATTTCTTACCATCGTCACTTATAATCTTGACGGTTATTTCTGCTTTTCCCGACTCAACGGTCGTTGTACCCGTACCATTGAGGCGTACTTTGAAGACCTTATCGCCATTAACCAGTTTGTCATCCTCTACAGTACAAATGGTTATTTCTTTAGAAGATTCGCCTGGTGTGAATACTATTACTTCGTTTATATTTCCTGTGCAGTTTTGAGAGGTAGCGGTTTGGATATCGATAATGCGTCTACAGAAATAAAAGGAAAGTGATATGGAATGACTTTAAAAGATAGTTTAACAACACTTAATTACTAGTTGTAATAATCATTATTACTGATTGTCACTCGAATGTCGATCGAATGTCGATCGAATGTGTCAGATGTGGATCGAAACGACCTGGATCGAAACAACCGGATACCAGCAGTTGCTATCTCAATTGTTATTACGACAATGTGGTACAACCATATTTGTTTTTAAGACGCAGCTGTCTTTTGGAACGCTCAATTCTATGTTGGATACCTAATGGTAGCTGAGCTTGAGAGATTCCCACGTCTTTGAATAGTAGCTTTGATTGCACTTGATTGATCATTCTCTAGCTTGGATATCGGTGTAATATCGCTAAAGAAGAAGGTGTCTAACAAAAAGAAAGAAAGAAAATTAGATAAATTATTGACTATACTTTATCACACCTAAGTGATAAACTCGATACTTAGTCTGCGCATGTCGCTTACGCTTATAATTATATCGCTAGTGTCAACCAGGCCTTACTTCAAATCTTCTCTAAATTAAACCGCGCCGTAACTCACCAGCACCATGCTTCAACGAAGGGCAGATTATACAGGTTTGCCCGATCAAGAGGGTAACTTCTTTTGTTTTGTGTCCCCAAGGCAAAAGAAAACAGAAGAAGTCAGGCCACTATAAATATATATATATATACCATGCACGATAAATACCTGTTTCAAAAAAAGGTTGTACGTTGATTCAGTTGTTGCATATAATGCATGCATACCAAGACCAAAGTGTATTGTGAATTGATAATTTTCATAATTTTTCTTTTTTCTCTATCTACTTTGGTCCAACTCAAAAGGCTACGAGATCAGACATCACCAAGAGACCATAATACTAAGAGAGCGAAACTCAGTATTGATGTCTGTGCGACGTTCGAGGCGGCTAAGACTATTTTTAGTCATTTCGCCATCGCGCGCAAGGCTCTTAAACAATATAGAATTCAAAAACCGAAAGCAAACGGTCCCATCCACGCGCACGGCAAAAATCAAATTATATCAGTGTTTAATGAGAGCCTTGCGCGCGCGATGGCGAAGTTACTAAAAATAGCCTTAGCCGTCACGAACATCGCACAGACATCAATACTGAGTTTCTCTCTCTTAGTATTATAGTCTCTTGACATCACGTGTAGTTATATGTCTCTTGTATGCCGATTACACTTTGTTCATGAATACTATGCGCCTTTGCCACGCTGTACTGACTTACTGTCATCGTCGAGGATTTTTATTAACTTAGTGCCATTTGTGATTGTCATCCTAGTATCATTGGTCGTCAGTTGAATAGAAAAGAACTCGTCGTTCTCACCAAATTCATCATTAACCAAAGACACATTTAGACTAACATTCTTTCTGACTTCACCAGGAGAAAACACAACAGAGATGTTTGCGAGGTCTGTTTTATAGTCGGTGTTAAGTTTTGCACTTCCTGGCACCACGTAAAGGCTGTGAAAAAAGGGATAATAATTATACATCAACATTCTACAAATTGAGAAGATCGGTTCAAACACTTTTGGTTACTCTAATGATAAAGGCCTATATCACTGTCTTTTGCATAAGTCTTAACGAAATATATTGGAACTAAGCATGCGCATAACCATTTCCCGCTGAAAATTTGCAGACGTGCAAAGAAAAAATGGCGGACGAGTTTTTTGATAGATTCTTTCGAAAATCTTAACCCTTAACCTTCTCCGCGGACGTCTTATGTAGAAGACTCTGCTCGCAGGGTACAATTAGCCTGATCAATTAACGTGGATTCTGAGAAATCAAATGCATCCTATCATGCCGTTTATTGGAAAAGAAATCAATCTTCAATTTCCTAAAAGCTACAAGCTTGATTAAACAGAAACAAGATGTTTTGCTTTGAGTTCAGGAAAATGTATTGCCTCTCTTTGACAAAGACAACGGCACTTTACTTGGAGATAAAAATAAAAAAGTCATGTCAACTCAAAAAAGTCATTTTTGTTGATATGTTGTAGGCAATAAAAGCGTTCATTTTACTATTAAGAATCAAATGAAATCAAAATATGTCTTATTCTACTCATTTAAGAAGAAACTCCGAACTTCCAACAGTCTCAAAGCATTGATAAACTTTTCATCATTTCACCCGTCAAGGTATGTTGCTTTCAAAAATCCTTTGACAATACGAATCTTCACATTCTAGCAAGGTGCTGTTTTACAACACAAGCTCAGGCTGAAAAGCTTGCACATTTGATATGTTGATTAACGCGCATGCGCGGCCGTTTTCAGGCCGTGGCGATTTTAACGGGAACCCTTTCGCGGTTCGAAATTGAGCCTATCTACAAAGTAAATGTAAAATAATTGAAGAAAAGTGGATTGTCATTAGAGGGCACCATCCTTCACCGATTCGTTTTGAGTATCAACATATGAATCCACTCGTCTTAATATATGTAAATAGGACAATGACTTTTGTCGGGCATATTGTTTATTTGTGGCCCGAGTAGCTTCATTTGCTATCATTATCATCAATATACTAGGCCAAATAACAAACTTTGTAATTGAAACTTGAAAATTCTTGGAAATTCTTCCATATTAGTATAGGAAATCGCACGATCTTGAGTACAATTCGGAATTAATAGGTACGAGTAATGTTTTGAAAGTTCTCAAAATAGGACGAGCCTAGCCTTTAGGCGAGTCCTATTTGAGAGTTTTCAAAACATTACGAGTAACTATTAATTCTGAATTGTACGAGAAGATCGTGCGATTTTTTATTTATAATACACTATAAATTTCAATTAACGATTGTCGTTGCCATAGCGACTTAACAGGTACTCTGCAGAGTACAATTAATGATTTAATTGTACTCCTCTTGTCCAATCAGAATCGAGTAATTTTGTATAGTGTATTATAAGTGGTAAAATGGCCTTTGATCAGTACGATAGAAATTGTCTTCAAATAAATATAAAAAATAACGATTGACACAAAACTCGAGTTTGGAAATGGTTTTCTTGTAAATTCTGATTGGTCGAGAGCTGTCGCGCGATGCCTTCTCAGCCAATCAGCAACAGGGCTGCAAATGTATTTGCGACCCTTCAAATTCAATTTTCGCCCGCTGAACGGCGCGTTTTCAAGAGAGCAGTTTGTTATTTGGCCTTGTATATTGATGATTATCTTACTTGGCAGCGTGAGGAACAGAAAGGAATGACGTTCTACAGAGTTCGATATCCAATACCAGATATCCATTATGGTTTTCTGGCACCTGAAGTTCATGAGCTTGATTTTTACCACAGAAGTACATTTTGGCTATAAATGAAATATGATAGAGTGAAAGTCAGTCAGTTCTTAGTCCACTTAACCACTATTTAGCCACTAACAAGAGAGCAATAAGAGAGGAAATCTTGTTAATGGGGCGCGCGCCGTGATGATTCCCACCTGTGCTATTTTTAGTAACCGGATGCAGTTTAATTTTCGTCTTATCCTACTCACGTAAGTCATAATTTGACACTTCCTACCTTCCCTACAGGAGTAGGGTAAGACAAAAATTAAACTGCATCCAGTTACTAAAAATAGCACAGATGGGAATCATCACGGCGCGCGCCCCATTAACAAGTTTCCCTCTCTTATTTATGCTCTCTTGCCACTAATAACTTTGATTGTATTTTTTACGGACATAGGGTGAGCACTCTAGCTATACTTTACGTCAAGAAACCGGTGTCATGTGTCATAAGCAGCCAGTTATACCTGGGAATCGATGTAAACAACTGTATAGTAGCCTGTAAACAGGCTCTTGGGGAAGGGGGAGGGGAGGGGGAGGGAAGAGGGGGAAGGGGAGAGCAGGCTCTCCCCTTTCCTCTCTTCCCTTCCCCTCCCCTCCCCTTCTCCTTCCCTTCCCCTCCCCCTCCCCCAGAGCCTGTTCACAGGCTAACTGTGTAGTTACTTGCAAGTTTTGGTGAATCTTACCTGGTTGAGCGTTTCCACAGTAACGAAGAGAACATTTAGGTGTTCTTTTCAGTGCGTACACGTAGAAACCACTACAGTTGCGAACACGAATATTGTGCCTCAACCCACAGCAATCGTCATTCCAATGATAACATAATTGGCGAGTGACTGCGTTTTGGGCTACGGTAGGATGAGAACCGTTCATCCATCCAGGTGATTCAGTTCCACAATGTAATTTTGGTACGCACTGAGTTGCTATGGCAGATCCTGCATCACCACTGAAGCGATACCAGCCTCTACGGGGGAGATCATTTCTATCGCACTTCGACATATTGACAGTTGGAACACTCATTGATCGATCACGGTTGTTCAATGTGATGTAGTTACGACACTCTATTTACATTGAATAAAAACAGATACTTTTAGCATAGCTTTTTATGGAATTTGTAAGTTTTAAATAAATAGTATTTTTCACCAAGAGTTCAACCCTCTTAATATCCTTTTCATATCCCATTTTATAGAGAAAAGGTCCACGATTAACATACCTTTCAAAAATGGACTGTACTCCTCATTTATATTCCTTTGGAAAGTACATTGTGCTTTTTCAGACAGTTTTCGATACTCAGCTCGTAAAATGTCTTACGATCGCATAATTTAAGGAAGGCCAACCGTTTCGTGTAGCGTAAAAAAGGATATTAGTTGGTAATATATAATTACTATTTAGCTTCAAAATTTGGTGTTCTCCTTTATGCACAAGCCTTTCTGATTACCTATGAACTTCAGGATACGATGGTATACATAAACAAAATCACCTATGCTGTACAGTGCTTAAGTACTGTCTGGTACGAAACTATATAGTAATAAATATGCCAACTAGTCAGATCTTTTGTTGATCATTACTATTTTCTTTTATAAAGCTCTAGTTTTAAACTATTGAGCACTTTGGCAACTGTTTTTGCTATTCAACTTAAATGATATACATATATATATATATATGAGGCACGTTAGCACAAAAGGAGGCTTATCAAAGCTCGTTATTAAGCAGATTTTCCAAAACGCTGACCATCAAAAGGCTCTTAACAAGCAAGACTCCTTTTAAAATAACAGACCTCATATGTATGTGTGACCTTACCGGCCTGTGTGTTGACGTGGTCAAAGCAAACGACCATAAGTAGAATACCAACAGTTGTTAAAATTGTTTGCAACGCCATCTTTGCAGTGCTCTTTTCAATATCACTAACAAAATGCCTTCTTTGATACGGCACTTGATCGGGATTGCACAGGGATTACATGGCAGCCATGTTTGTGGGCAGGTACAATAGTTTCCATTTCTCATGGGAGAAATGGTATATTTTTTGACCACAAACATGGCAGCCGTGAAATCCCTCTATTCTTTCTGATCCATTGTTTATCCTGGATCCCTTGTTACGACAAAGCATATAATCTCCCCCTAGAGTGCTTACAATTAAAATATAGTGTGGTTTTCATAAACCCGTGAAACAAAGTGTAATAAAGTGTAATAGTCAAGAAATATAATAGAAAACAAAAGAGCCAAAGTGTAATAAAGTGTAATAAGCTAAAGTGTATTTCATGTGTTTATGAAAACCACTCTATCCGGCATGAAAAACTTTGCAAACAAAATTGTGCAATTTAGTACAAATTACAAAACTTAGAAATAAGTGAGACATTAAAAGCACGTGCACAAAACTAAATTGTAAGAAAGACAACAAACATCAAAAACGGCTCAACGCACCCTTAGCTATATTCAAAAAATTCCGCCGTTTCTCCCATAAGAAACGATCTTATTACGCACTAATTGTTAGTAATTCTTTCACGGATTGAGTGATTTTCATCGGACTGTGAAATAGTTACTAAGCTAATATAGATTTCTCATAATAGCGAGATTTTTGACGCATTATATTTGACGCAGCTTTTACGCACCAAGTATTTACATTTGCATAACAACAATTTCATTGTACCAAGCAAACAATAACGAGTTTTTATCTAGAGTGGTTTTCATAAACCCATGAAATTAAGTATAATAGAGATTTCTCATAATAGCGAGATTTTTGACGCATTTGACGCGGCTTTTACGCACCAAGTATTACATTTGCATAACAACAATTTCATTGTATCAAGCAAACAATAACGCGTCTTTTATCTAAAGAAAGTCTATTTTAATTGCTCTTCCAATAAACCTGAACAGGATTTATATGCCTAAAGTGCAAACAATAGATGAATGAATTTGTAATTCTGAAAAGATTTAAAAAGTACAAAAATACAAACACTTTTGCTTTCCATGATTTGAAATATTATACTGTTCGTACTGTATCTGATGCCCATTTCAAATGCCCATTACAAACTTGAAAACATCACATGAAAAACAAACTCACATATATGAAACTGTAGTTTCATTTTCACTGACACGAAATTTCTGTTTAGAATTGGAATTTACAGGGCCTTGATCATCTTATGGTAACGTCAAACATTTTTTCTTTTGAAACTAAACATTCACAAAGTGAAACCAATATATTATTACAAGGAAATAACTTGAAAGGTTTTTGCAATTATACTATTTTATGAAAGACAAAATCACACTTTTTTTCCATCCTATCCAACAGTCCTTGCGTTCTTTGCATAGTAGTTAGTGCGGTTTTGCACATTAAATTATGGTTTTCAAGAGTTTGCTTTTGCAACTCTGCTTTACTCTTAGTTTCAGCTTTTGCCATATATCTTTTTGTGGGGCTCATTGCTGTTCTCGCCACTGTCCACATCGCTGTCCGTTGCGTTATTCTTTCTTTCTTTCCTCTTCCTTTTTTCTGCCAGCGCTTGCTCCCTCCTCTCTTTTGGCAATTTCTTCGCTGCATACTTCATATCTTCATATCGCCCGAATCACTTTCTTCTTTTTCTGATAGAACTGGTGTTTCTTTACGCTTATGTTCGAGTTTTGACGTCGTGTTATATCTTTACTCCCTTTAGAATAGCCGTCTCTAGCTACAGATTTACCATGTTCTTCTTTAGTACGTATGAGCTTTTGGCACCGATTTATAATTGTCATTCTACTGGCTTTTTGGTAATACTGCTTTACTGCAGATGAGACTTTGTCTGAAAACAAAATCACTTTTTTGACCTCCTCTACAACTACATCCCACCCCTTTGTGCCATTCTTTATCCATGCCTGAGTTATCATCGAAGCTTCTATTGACTCGGGTAATTTCGTTACTGCAAGAAAGGAAGAACGAAATTATCTTGGCTTATTAATAACGACGACAAATTATTCCAAATCAAGTAAAATACGACGACTTACGTCTTTCAGTCTTTTGGGGAGTGAACAACGGCTTATTGGATAAAGTGTCGGCTTCATATGGTCTCCAAATCTCTGACATTTTCTCTAGATACCAGTGTGAAGAAGTCGCTGGATGGATGTGCAGTTTTCACGTTGTCTTAGCGAGATATACACCTATTTCAAAAAAGGTTGTCACCGCTAAGAGCGATAGGCGATAGGTAATAGGTCATTCCAAGACCGCAAAGCACTATTGATTTCTAATTTACATATGAACAGCCAAATATTTGATGGAAGAGTGTAAAGAAAGATTTAGGATGGCTTAATTAAGAAATCAATCAGTGCTTTGCGGTCTTGGAATGACCTATTACCTATCGCCTATCGCTCTTAGCGGTGACAACCTTTTTTGAAATAGGTGTATAAGGAGTATCAGATCAAATATTTTGCATAATTATTCCACCTACGGCAGACAAGTTGAAACAAGGAATTGCAATTTTGAAAAAAAAAACTGCCTTCTAATCAATAATTCCATTAAATTTGTATTTTGATGACCAAAAGCAACAAAAGCAATAATGTAACCTTACCCTCCTCCAGGTCTTTGGCATCACTTCCATTCCCTTGTGTCTTGGCCGACTCGAAGAGAGTGGAGAGGATTTCGCAACACATGGAGGTATTTTCCAGATGCCGTTGGAGCAATTGATGGAACGTACTCACCCATCAATCGACCCAGCCCAAATATTCAAGAACGTTATTACAGTGGGCATAGGCATCGTCATGTCATGAACACAAATAGTTTGCGATTGTCAAGGCCACATACGATTTATTCAATCTGGATTCTCTGGTCACTTAAGGAGGCTTTAAAATTTCAAAGTAGAGTATATTCGGTGTAACTTAGCGCAGCAAGATTCTAGGTTCAAGTTGTTGTTTTCATTCTCACATTCCTGCATGCAGGCATGCTTCAGTATGCTAATTCGAGGCAATGGTCACCATGGCGTGACGCGCTACTTCACTACTGCGTTTTCGTACGCGTGCTCTGCGTATAGAATATTTCTTCAAAAATCACAATTTCTAGTATTCGATTCCATAATTTTAAAAGCAAAGCAACATGACAACTCTAGTGAAGTAGCGCGTCACGCCATGGTGACCATTGCCTTGAATTAGCATACTGAAGCATGCCTGCATGCAGGAATGTGAGAATGAAAACAACAACTTGAACCTAGAATCGTGCTGCGCTAAGTTACACCGAATATACTCTACTTTGAAATTTTATTTCAGTACCTTAGAAAGCTTCAATTGAATCAGCGCTTGGACAGTTTATTGCAAATATATTAAAGTTCTACTCACCAAAGGGAGAAAACATCTGACCGAGAAATTTTTCTTTAGGAGCACCAAACGCTTTGTGTATAAATTTTGATAAAATTTCGCCCAATTTCATGTCTAAATGGACGTATGCTGACGGAGATCCAAAGCACTTTCTCACGTGCAACTTCGTAGAGAAGTAGTCTGATATTTGAACAACATTTGGACAGTCGAAGAGTTATCATGCTGCTTTGCTTTTAAAATTATGGAATCGAAGACTAGAAATTGTAATTTTTGGGATTAAAAAATTGCGCCTCGAATAATTCAAAATCTGTCTATACGAATTTCTCCAAAATTCGTTTCCTGCTAGGCAAAGTCCTAAATATTAACGTCTTGTGTGTCATTTTAAAAGTTTCGGTCGAAAAACGCGTAAAATTGCTTGGAATCTAAAATGGTGACGTCATCGTTTCGTCGCTATGGTAACCCTGATGTAAACAAAACACACACCAATAAAAAATTCAGTCTATATGTAGTAAGTGGACGAAAGGTCATAACTGTGGGCGCTTTCATGTAAGAACTACAGCCGTTTCAAGTTGACCGGTCGAGCATTAGAAAAATTGCAGGAAGCCTCCTTAATGACGCAGGAACATATCAAAGAATGTTACAAATAGGACCAGGGCTTGCACTTGACCTGCCACCTGACTGTGAGCTGTTGGCCGATCAAGGTTACGCAGCTCGTGCACCTCTACGATTGCGATGGAGAGCAGTACAACTGAGGAGTATGCCCGCAAGGTTTCGACAAGTAGCACTTGAGCACAACAGATACCATAAAAGATACAGAATAAAAATTGAGCACGTCATCAAGCACATTAAAGACTATAAAGCATCTAGCAATATCTGGAGACATCCTCGCTGGTTCCAGCCTGTGATATTTGAGCTGTGTACGTTTTTGGCTGAGAGGCACATACGGCACTTTATGAATCTTTAGTTTCAAAAGAAAAAAATGTTTGACGTTACCATAAGATGATCAAGGCCCTGTAAATTCCAATTCTAAACAGAAATTTCGTGTCAGTGAAAATGAAACTACAGTTTCATATATGTGAGTTTGTTTTTCATGTGATGTTTTCAAGTTTGTAATGGGCATTTGAAATGGGCATCAGATACAGTACGAACAGTATAATATTTCAAATCATGGAAAGCAAAAGTGTTTGTATTTTTGTACTTTTTAAATCTTTTCAGAATTACAAATTCATTCATCTATTGTTTGCACTTTAGGCATATAAATCCTGTTCAGGTTTATTGGAAGAGCAATTAAAATAAACTTTCTTTAGATAAAAGACGCGTTATTGTTTGCTTGGTACAATGAAGTTGTTGTTATGCAAATGTAAATACTTGGTGCGTAAAAGCCGCGTCAAACGCGTCAAAAATCTCGCTATTATGAGAAATCTCTAATAGAGATTTCTCACAATAGCAGCATGTATACAATTTGTCTGCGCATGTCTGTGTTTTGGGCTTGAAATTCATTTGCATATCGAATGCAAGAAATTTTATGTTGACACGGAATATTTGGCTAGCTTAGTATCTCGTTCTTCAAAATTATGTTCAACTACCGAAATACCAAGACAACTAAAACATGAGCAGTCTACCTACCGCTAGTGCGCTGTGGATAATTATCCAAACTGAAGGCACTCCAGATGGGAAAATATCGCGCGTCAAAGTCAGTAGAAAGTTGTGAGAAGGACTAGAACTCCGCACTTTCGAGTAATATTGTGGGCGCTAAATATATATGTAAGGTACGTTAAGCAGTGGAAGCCATTAACAACAAGTTACTGTGTAGATTAGACCCGATAAGGGTATTTTAGACTCCATCGATCGTTTAATAATTAGCCATGTTTACTGGAATGTCGTACTTTTTCGCTCAAAATTCTTGCAATTCACTTTCAAAATTTGACATCTGAGACTGCGCCCCCCAGCAAATTTATTTAGTGATTCGCTTTTTCCACGTTTCTTTCTTGCAAAACTGAGCTTTTTTAGTCCAAACTCGTGGTCCCTACATGTGATCTAAAGCATTTTTGTGAACGTGTTTCCCGAAGCACGTTGTTTGCATGCAAATTTCAGCGATGAAGTTTTTGCTCTTTTATAAAGTATAAAACGCTGCTTCATACGGCACAAACTGTATGCCTCACCATGTATAAAAACAGGTCATTAACTTCTAGATAAATGTTGCAGATTATAAAATATAGGCTATACCGAATTTAGTCAATTTTAACGAGGCTTGAACCCGGCTGTAAACATTGCTTGAAATCACATGGAGGGACCAGGAGTTTCCACCAAGAAATCTCTGTTTTACAAGAACAAAGCATGGAAAAAGCGTATTATTAAATAATTTTCCTGGGGGCGCCGTCAAAGATGTAAAATTTTCAGAATGAATTGCAAGAATTTTGCGCGAAAAAGTACGAGATTCCAGTAAACATGGCTAATTTTTCAACAATCAATGAAGTCCAGAGTACTCTTATTGGATTCAATTCACAGAGTACCATGTTGGTAATGACATCCATTACTAAATTTACCTTATACATGAATTCAACGCCAGCATTATAACTCGAAAGTGCGGAGTTCTGGTCCTTCTCACAACTTTCTACTGACTTTGACGCGTGATATTTTCCCATCTGGAGTGCCTTCGATCTGGATAATTATCCACAGCGCACTAGCGGTAGGTAGACTGCTCATGTTTTAGTTGTCTCAGTATTTCGGTAGTTGAACAAAATTTTGAAGAACGAGATAGCCAGCCAAATATTCCGTGCCAACATAAAATTTCTTGCATTCGATATGCAAATGATTTCAAGCCCAAAACACAGACATGCGCAGACAAATTGTATACATGCTCACAATAGCAAGTTTTTTGACGCATTTGACGCAGCTTTTACGCACCAAGTATTTACATTTGCATAACAACAACTTCATTGTACCAAGCAAACAATAATGATGATGTAACCTTACCCTCCTCCATGAATTCCGTAACCGAGTAATTAGAAAAATTAGAGTTTCATATATGTGAGTAGCATGTATACTGCGCATGTCTGTGTTTTGGGCTTGAAATTCATTTGCATATCGTATAAACTAAACGCGATTTTGAGACGGCATTATCGGTTTATAATGACGGCTAGTTGGGAGAAAATATATTCGGTATTGGCGGAGTCGCGCAGCGACGGAGCCAATACCTGAATATATTTTCTCCCAACGCCGTCATTATAAACCGATAATGCCGTCTCAAAATCGCGTTTAGTTTTGTATCGCGATTCTAACTATTTTCTGCGAAGAAAAAAGAGAAAAGTTATCGTTTTTGATTGATTGAACGCGAGATTCTCTTTACCTGCAAAGTTGTAAGAATTACAGTTTCCATGGCAACTTCTTTCTTTCTTTGCAAGAAGAAAGCCAAAAAGGAAATGGCGGCCAGACCCGGGAAGCTTTCTCACTCTTAAAAGAGGTGATTTAACTATAGAAACAAGCCCAAAAGCTCACAAAATGAAAGAAGTACGGGTTATTTGATGCTTTTGAAGATTTTTTTTGCTGTTTCTTCAAAACTGGCGAAAAACGATCGACTGCTGACCGACATGTGAAAGTGAAAGTAACCTAAAGGAATGATGCTGAAAAGTTATTGAAAGGTATTAAAAAGGTAGTCCACACTTGTGTATTCCCTGTTTATTTTATTTAAAAAGTTATTTGTGTCATCTTTGTTTAAACAATACCGTTTTTGTCTTCATAAAGGACAATTTGTTTGCTTTGCCGAAAATTCACTTTTGTCGTGACTGAAGTCATTGAAGCCAAAAACGAAAACGAAATTACCGATTTTACTTATCAGACATGATTTTTTTTTTACTTAGTGTCAAGGAATGGGCTCCCTGTGTGATGCCTTGTGCCGCACATGCGCACAAGTAGTTTTTGTGAGCACATGGTTGTATATAAGTCCTGAGATTACTAGTAAACAACGACAACACGAATTGAAGGCTCCTGATTACGTTTACATGGTGTCAGAACCGGGATCAAGGACTTAACTACAGACAAGGATTAGTTTCACGCCGAGTCACTGGTGTAAGTGAGAGAAAACGACGAGAAAGGACATCCACACGATCGATCTAAACATGGCTGCCAGCCAAATCCTTAAAGGACCTACAATGGACTGGTCCACAGACGAAGGTTTATACAACAGATTTAAGATATGGAAGCAACAGTGTCAGCTTTTGTTCTCAGGACCGCTTGTGAAGTTGGAAGAAGCGATTCAATGCAAATACCTACTATATTGGTCAGGCCAAACGGGCCTAGAGCTGTTCAACAGCTGGGACTTGTCGGAAGACGACCAGAAAAAGTTAAACAACTATTTCGACAGGTTCGAAAATTTCGTAAAACCTCACTCTAACGAGCTAATAGCTGCATGGGAGCTATACAACATAAAGCAAGGAACACTCTCTCTGGAACAGTACATCGCCAAATTAAAGCTGTTGATCAAGGAAGCCAATTATCCCGCGGGTCACCATGACCGGTTCCTGCGTGATTTTCTGGTGTTTGGAATGAATTCCCAAAGAGTAAGGAAGGAGTGCCTGAAAGAAGGAAACAGCCTTACACTCCAAAAGGCTAAAGATCTGGCTAAAGCTGAAGAGTCGGCTGAAACTCAACTCAAGGTGATGAGCAAAACGGAGGTAAATACAGTTAAAAAACATGTCAAAGCACAGCAAGGAAAACCAAGTAAGTCAGATAATAAAGTATCTCATGGAGCAGAAACATTGAAAAAATCATGTTTTGGTTGTGGACAAGGCCCACATGCACGTGATAAGTGCCCCGCTAAGAGTGCTCAATGTCATTTTTGCAAAAAAATTGGACACTTTGCAAAAGTTTGCCTTGCAAAGAAAAGGAAACAAGGTGTACATGAAGTAGAAGCCGAGCCCGCAGTCAATACAGATGAACCTTGGCTACCTGAATCAGCATTATTTATGGGTCCAATTCAAGTAACACCCCTAAATAGCAATGTGAACACTGTAACATGCAAAGAGAAAGCACTACTAGATGTTAAAATATCAGCTAGCCCAAAGGGGGGTCAGAGAGTGGTAACATGTAAGATAGACTCAGGGGCTGAGACCAACCTTATACCTAAACCCTTGTACAATCAAGTTTACCCTCAGCCAACTGTACTTGGGAAGCCCACAGTTAGACTGTCAGCCTATGGGGGGACTGAAATCCCCAACCTGGGGTCTTGTAAAATGTATGTTCAGGGACCTCATGACCCCAAGCCTAGACAGACCACATTTGAAGTAGTAGATGCCCAAGGACCAGCCATTATAGGAAACACCACCGCCCAGGAACTGAACCTGTTAAAGCTAAATTGGGCTGTCATGACCACACCCAAACCAAAAGATGCAAAACCACCTCTAACCAACCCCTCAACAGTGAAGCTGTTTGATGCAAATGGGAAAGAGCACCCATCTCCACTGACAAAGGATTACTTGCTCAAGGAATATAAAGATGTATTCACAGGAATCGGTCTGTTCCCTGGACAGCCTTATCACATACAGGTAGATGAGAGCATACCTCCCGTTCAGCATCCACCAAGACAAGTGCCTGTTCACATACAACCAGCGTACAAGAAAGAGCTTGAGAGGTTACTGGACCTAGGAATCATCACTGAAGTACAGAATGAATTCACACCATGGGTCAACTCTACTGTGGTCACGCCCAAAGCAGATGGATCGATTCGCCTCTGCCTCGACCCACGTGACTTGAACAAAGCGGTAAAACGTAACACCTACTACACGAGAACTATAGATGATGTGATACCCCAAGTCAGCGGTTCAACACATTTCAGCATCCTGGATGCCCGCAGCGGCTATTGGCAAGTTATGCTAGACGAAGAGAGCAGCAAACTCTGCACCTTCAGCACACCCTGGGGAAAGTTCAGGTGGAACCGACTTCCATTTGGACTTACCTGCAGTGGGGACGTCTTCCAGGAAAAGATGGACACAGTCTTCGGACAGATAGATGGCCTAAGCGGCATTGCAGATGACACATTTGTCTACGGGAAAGGTGAAGCTGATCATGACATGCATGTACTGAACACTCTCAACACAGCTCGGGAAAACAACGTGAAGTTTAATCCCGACAAATTTCAATTTAAAGTCGATGAAACATCATTCTTTGGACTGACGTGGACTTCTGAAGGACTAAAACCTGATGAGAAGAAAGTAAAGTCGATCGTCGACATGGATCCGCCACAGAACCTGACAGAACTGCAGTCATTCATGGGAATGATTAACTATCTCAACCGTTTCTCTCCGGTGATAGCTCAAACGTCAGAGCCTCTGCGTCAGCTGATGAAGAAGGAAGTACCCTTTGTATGGCAACCTGAACACCAAAAGGCCTTTCAGGAACTCAAACAGGTGATAACAGAAGCACCTGTTTTAGCTTACTACGACGACAACAAAGACAACCTGATCCAATCAGATGCAAGTCTGAAAGGTTTAGGATGTGTCTTACTACAGGATGGGAAGCCGATCTGCTACGCAAGCCGTTCCTTAAGTGATGCAGAAACAAGATACAGTAACATTGAACGTGAACTTTTAGCTGCTTGTTGGTCACTCGAGAAACTCAACCACTACATTTATGGCAAAAAAGTGATTCTCGAGACAGATCACAAGCCGCTGGAAAGCATATGGAAAAAGAGTATCACAAGCGCATCACCACGCCTGCAAAGGCTCCTGCTAAGGATGGCTAAGTACGATGTAGACATCAGGTACATACCCGGCAAAACCAATGTTGTGGCTGATGCACTGTCACGAGTAAGCTACATGGAACCACCTGCAACACAAGGTATCGAACCTCCGGAGATCCAAGTTGACATGATAACTGGAACACTTCCAGCGACACCTGCTAGATTGGATGAAATCCGTGAGGAAACAAGCAAGGATGAGACGCTGAGCCATCTGAAAGACTTAGTATACCAGGGGTGGCCAGAACGTTTCCAGGACTGTCCCAATGACCTGAAGGACTACTGGAACTACAGGGAAGACTTGAGCGTAGAGAACGGTCTGGTTCTCAAAGGACACCGCCTAATCATCCCTCCAAAATTACGACCACAGATGTTAACCATCATACATCAAGGTCACATGGGTACTGAAAAGTGCCTACTGAGGGCCAAACACTGCGTATTTTGGCCAGGAATTTCTAAAGACATCAAAGAACTGACATCCAGCTGCAGTACTTGCATTAAGTACGCAAAACAACAACCTAAAGAACGACTTCTCCAGTACAACTTACCCAGCTTTCCCTGGCAGAAGCTGCACTCAGATTTGTTTGACTTTCATGGGAGTCAGTACCTGTTAGTCGCTGACTACTACACAAAGTTCCCAGTGGTCAGGAAGCTGAATGCAACAACATCTAATGCCATAATACATCACCTAAAGTCAATCTTCGCTGAGCATGGCATTCCAGAAGCGCTGGTAACAGACAACGGCCCGCAATATAGTAGCCGTGAGTTCAAGGAATTCTGTACAAAATGGGGAGTAGAACACACAACGAGCTCTCCAATATATCCACAAAGCAATGGGTTCAGTGAAAGGATGGTTCAAACTGTGAAGAACCTCTTGAAAAAAGCGGAGGATGCAGGGGAAGACCCTTACATCGCATTACTGAACTACCGTACCACTCCAGTGGATAACAAGCTACAGTCACCAGCAAAGCTACTAAACCAAAGAGACTACCGGACTCAATTACCATCAAGCGGCCGTCTACAACGCCTACAGACGAACGACGACGACCTGGCACAACTGCAAAAACGCCAGGAAGTACAGCGTCATCAACATGGACAGAAACACCAACGAGAGTTAAAGGACTTGTCGCCTGGACAAGCAGTTGCTGTATTCAACCCATCTTCAAAGACTTGGACACCTGCTGAGGTCAAGGACAAACTCCAACAACCTCGCTCGTATATTGTTAAAGCTGCTAGTGGCTCGGAGGTACGACGCAACAGAGTACATCTGAAGCCTATACCTGAAGGACAGAACATACAGCATACAGCGCCAGATGAACCAACAATGACAACTGGACCACCATCTTCCAAAGACCAACCACCACCCACAGCTACAACCAGATAAGTGGATCAACCAGTGCCTGCTGCTGAGGATACGTTCAACAACTTCAAGAGGACAAGCAGTGGCCGTATTGTGAAACCACCGTCAAAGCTGAACTTGTTTATTAAGGGACATTAAGCATATGGAATTTGTTTGACACTTATAGACATTAAGTTAGTCATGAACACTGAACAGTTTGTTATTTCGTTCCAGTTTAGTAATATATGTAACTCAGTTGTATTACAGACTTTCAATCAAAAGGGGGAGATGTCAAGGAATGGGCTCCCTGTGTGATGCCTTGTGCCGCACATGCGCACAAGTAGTTTTTGTGAGCACATGGTTGTATATAAGTCCTGAGATTACTAGTAAACAACGACAACACGAATTGAAGGCTCCTGATTACGTTTACACTTAGGATGATTTCTTTTCACTTCTTTTCGTGATCAGTTTTTTGTGTAGTTATTTTATCTACTTGTAGTTTAGACCAACAGATTCCAGTTCAGTTTACTTTTCGCAAGTCGTGTGTAGCTGTAATCCAACTTAGCGGCTATTTTTTATCAAAATATCGGTCATTGTTTTCGGTCATTTTATCACGGATACAATTTTGAGTTGATTTTCAGTAGGTTTTTGTGATTTTGAAGAAAGCCACTTCGATGCAGTCCTCAATGTTTGGGCCAATCACGAGCGCTAATTTTGAGACGGCATTACCGGAAAATAACGCCGTCTCTCTGTAGATCAAAGTGATAGGAGAATCGCGATACAATAAAAGAAATTTTATGTTGACACGGAATATTTGGCTGGCTATCTCGTTCTTCAAAATTATGTTCAACTACCGAAATACTGAGACAACTAAAACATGAGCAGTCTACCTACCGCTAGTGCGCTGTGGATAACCATCCAGATCGAAGGCACTCCAGATGGGAAAATATCACGCGTCAAAGTCAGTAGAAAGTTGTGAGAAGGTCCAGAACTCCGCACTTTCGAGTTATAATGTTGGCGTTGAATTCACGTATAAGGTAAATTTAGTAATGTATGCTATTACCAACATGGTACTGTTGGAATTGGATCCAATAAGAGTACTCTGGACTTCATTGATTGTTGAATAATTAGCCATGTTTACTGGAATCTCGCGCAAAATTCTTGCATTTCATTCTGAAAATTTTACATCTTTAACAGCGCCCCCCAGCAAAATTATTTAATAATACGCTTTTTCCATGCCTCGTTCTTGTAAAACAGAGCTTTCTTGCTGGAAACTCCTGGTCCCTCCATGTGATTTCAAGCAATGTTTACAGCGGGGTTCAAGCCTTGTTAAAATTGACTAAATTCGGTAGCCTATATTTTACAATCTGCAACATTTATCTAGAAGTTAATGACCTGTTTTTATACATGGTGAGGCATACAGTTTATGCCGTATGAAGCAGCGTTTTATACTTTATAAAAGAGCAATAAATTCATCGCTGAAATTTGCATGCAAACAACGTGCTTGGAAACACGTTCACAAAAATGCTTTGGATCACATGTAGGGACCACGAGTTTGGACTTAAAAAGCTCAGTTTTGCAAGAAAGAAACGTGGAAAAAGCGAATTACTAAATAAATTTGCTGGGGGGCGCAGTCTAAGATGTCAAATTTTGAAAGTGAATTGCAAGAATTTTGAGCGAAAAAGTACGACATTCCAGTAAACATAGCTAATTATTAAACGATCGATGGAGTCTAACATACCCTTATCGGGTCTAATCTACACAGTAACTTGTTGTTAATGGCTTCCACTGCTTAACGTACCTTACATATAAATTTAGCGCCCACAATATTACTCGAAAGTGCGGAGTTCTGGTTCTTCTCACAACTTTCTACCGACTTTGACGCGCGATATTTTCCCATCTGGAGTGCCTTCAGTTTGGATAATTATTCACAACGCACTAGCGGTAGGTAGACTGCTCATGTTTCAGTTGTCTTAGTATTTCGGTAGTTGATCATGATTTTGAAGAACGAGATAGCCAGCCAAATATTCCGTGTCAACATAAAATTTCTTTTATTCGATATGCAAATGAATTTCAAGCCCAAAACACAGACATGCGCAGACAAATTGTATACATGCTTATGTGAGTTTGTTTTTCATGCGATGTTTTCAAGTTCGTGAAATGGGCATCAGATACAGTACGAAGAGTATAATATTTCAAATCATGGAAAGCTAAAGTGTCTGTATTTTTGTACTATTGTAAATCTTTCAGAATGATGATTGGAAAGAAGTAGAAACAAGGATGTCAGGTCTGGCTGGGGATCGAACTCGGGACCTCTCACACCGAAGGCCGCGCACTAACCAACTGTGCCATCCTTGCTCCTTGAGTCATGAGTCATAAGTCATGAGTCAAGTTGGAAGTACACCTGAAACCAGGTTTCAATACAATTATTGGCAAACGTATACAGAGTAGAGTACAAACACTAAAAGTGTGCAACATAAATAGCACTAAATACTGCTAAATTATGCAAATTCTTTTGTTTTCTATTTCTTAATTAGTGCTATTTGTATATATAACAGGATTCCATGCTGTCCAATTTGAAAAAAATTGGACGAAGAAAATTCTGAGGACTGCTGCGGCCTCGTCCAATTTCGCAGTTACAGGAATTTTTTGAGCATATCAAACAATTGTATGTCGTTCGTGTGGGATCCCTGTGTTTTTGAGAATCGGGCTCCCTTTATCTACATACGGGGTATTTACAAGATGGCGGTGTAAAGATTACCATATATGGATGTGAATACGAACGACAGTTTTTTTAAGGCAATTGTTTGATATGGTTCAATTTTTTCATATTGGACAAGCATGGAGTCCTGTTACTTATTAATTATATAGCTGCCTCTAAATCCAATATTATGAGCACTTATCTCTATTTTTTGGTAACTGTCCAATTTCAAGTGTCCAATTTAAGAAAAATTGGACAGTCAACCAAAATTAAAGAAAAATCTATCTGTTGGCAATATGTGATTTAGAGGCAACTATATAATTAAGTACTAAATAGTGCAAAGTATTGCACACTTTTAGTGTTTGTACTAGATTACAGGTGCTACCTATAAATTGTAAAGACAGTTTTTACAAAGTTTTACAGTTTAAAAACTCTTAACCCAGTTATATTTCAAAGGTGCATGGTCTTTAGACCCTTTCCATAAATTTGTCCATGATAAAAGAAAAGTTATCTAGATTGTGCTCTGCCAGACCCATTCTTATTTATTATTCAGAGTATTCAGCAAGAGTTTATCTGTGCAAAACTGAAAAATCAAGTACCAAAAAGACAAAAACAATCTGCTGTTTATAATAGTTCTTAACTTTACGATTGTTTTAACATCTAAGGTTTGTTTATAAATGATATTAAAATAAATAAATAAATAAATATTTATATAGCGCCATTTCCGATAGCTCAATGGTGCTTTACAATATTACAACTTTAATCATAATGTGTAGTTCCAGAAAATATCCATACCCCACCATGGAGGGAATTGGAAATTCCGGAAGGGAGGGAGAGGTCAGAAAAAAACAAAATTACAGAGTTTGTATGGAAGAAAAATGGAAGTTCCAGAGGGTAGGGGGGTCCATTTACAAATTCCCTCCTTGGTGGGGGTATGGATATTTTTTGGAACTGCACAATCCTATAAAATGGTAATCCTAATCCTGTAAAATGATGATAATAATTTATGACGTGGAATTTGTTGCATCCAAATTTCTTTTTGCTGTATGAAATTTTCTGTTTGACTCAACTCATGACTCAAAACTCATCGACTCATACAGACATTTTTCTCACACCACATAAGGATTTAAAAACTTTTCTCTCAAAGAGGAGAAAAACCCAATATGTTGAAACAAGTTTGGCTGTAGAATATAAGCCTTACGGTGTTGGTCCTTAATAAAGCTGTCTAAAACTGTGTCTTTGCCATGTCTAGCGTAACAAGCTTCCTTGCTCAGAAATTCAACAACGTCTTGTGCTCCATCTCGAGGGAATAACATGGCAGGGGTGCAACATTCAGGAGCTGACATAAAACTGTAGAAATGAGGAGCAAATAACTGTCGCAGCCTAAGAATATGTGGTCTTCCTACAGTTAGCACTATCAGAGCGACATATACCATAAGTGACAACCATATCAAGTATTTTTGAAAGCAAGTTCCATGTTTAAATATATAACGTGAGTATACAAAGTATAAAATTGTTCCTAAGACCATACTAACACCAAATAACTCAGTCAGACGATCTGGTTCCAGGCTTATGTACCCTAGCAAGCGCTCTGGGTGGTAAAGCTTGATATAAGTCACATGGTTGATTTTGTAGCGATTCTCTTGACCAGTAAGAGAGTCATCATGACTTGGATGAAATTGAAAACGAGTACTCAAGACATTTCTAAGAACAACAAACAATTCATCAAGAGGGTAGGAATCATCTTCTACCAAAAGAGCAAACTTTGCATTGTTGACTAGTGAAGAATTCAAACAGAAGACATAATCCTGCTTTTCTTTCTCAAAGATATTCCATTTTCTATAGCTTTTGTCATTCTCATATCTGTTGATGACTTTAAGTGTTGGTACTAAGTCAATAGCTTCTCCATGAGTTTCTGGTTCTCCATCGACATTACAGACAGACATAGACACTTTTAAATTCAATATTTTCTTCTCTTGGGCTTCATAGAGCAGCCATAACATTTTCCAAACGACTTGTGTTAGATAGAATGGTTTAAAGTGCTCTATTCCTGCACGATTTCGAGCAGTGGTAATAATTGTGATGGCTAAATCAATATGTGACTTTGGATCCTTCATCTCTTGTAGCATAGTTGTACTTTCAAGAAATGACTTCATTTTATGCACTTCTAGAAGCCGTAAATGATTCTCCTTCAACATCTGATCTCTCCCTTCTTTTGTGTCCATATTCTTGAAGTTATAAATAGAAAATTGCAGGTTGGAGCAGAGGAAAGGCAGTATGAAGACAAAAGTTACAATATATAATATGAACATGTGACGTCCTGAACGAAATGTAAATGCCATTGTCCGCACTGAAAAAAGGAATAATAAAAAATTATGACTATAACTGAGGTAATAGCAAAGAATCATTCAACAATTTTATTTTTTACGTCGAAAGGATCTGTAAAAGGGTTTTGTTTTGCTTTAGCAATACAGAGTATATATAAACAAACAAAGAGGTTTAGAGAGTCAATGGGCTATTGCATTTTTTATCCGCACTCCCCCTGTTGAGGACACATGGAATTCCAAGGGAGTAGGGGTACTAAAACCTCTCTGGAATTCCATGGGGCCACTCAACTTCACTGAAAATCCATAGGAAAATAACTGAAAATCCAGTGGAGTAGGGTCTAAAAGTCATGAAAATGCACGGAAATCCAAGGAGTAGGGTCTAAAATTCATCAAAAAAATGGAAAATCCAAGGGACTAGGGGGTATTTTTTGAAAACATGTCCTCAACAGTGGGAGTGCAATAGCCCAATATTTCACAAAAGATCAACGCACATTAGTTGAAAACAAAACATGATTTTACCTTATCGAAGCCAACTAGCTGTACAATTTGAATCTTGTTATCATTCTACTTGCTAAATATCTTCAAAAATAGAAGGGGATTTGTTCAAAATTATAGAAAACGTGGAACAGAGAACTCAAAATTCTGAACACACACAACGCCCAGGCATCTTCAGTATGATGGAAGTGAAGTCCTAGGTTCTAACCACAGGTATCCCGAAGTTTATACTCATCTACGTCCCGTTGCTTGGGGTGATTTTCTCACAGAAAAACAGCCGCGTAGCTTAGGCCACTAGGAAACAACAGTTACATTTTCATTTTAAGCCAGGAAAAAAAGAAGAAGAAGAAGACAAGACAAGACGAGGAAAGAAAAGAACAGGAAAGAAAAGACAGGAAAAGAAAACGGAAAAGAAAAGAAAAAGAAAAAAGGTTATCTGCTCACTTGCTTCTCAGTTCAATGGTTTTCCAACTGCGCCACGGGATCGCGTAACAGTGCACAGTAATAGATAGCCAACTCACAGGATATACTAGATTATTTATCCTCCATAACTTCCGAGTAAATTATCATCAATATTTGTACCAATATATGTCATCTTAGCAATGTAGAAATAAATGTATAACTGTCATCTGGTCCTAGTAACCCATCTTTAGCTCTCAAGTTATTTGTTAGGGCCAGTACCTTCTCTAATTATAATTTAATATATATTGTAAACTATTGTAAACTATTATCAAAGGAACAAAATAAAAATTGTTGTTGTTATTGTTGTTGTTGTTGTGGGGTTTTGCATAAAATTAGCATACTAATTTGCTTTGGGTAACGGGTTCGAGTCGTGGCTGCGTCAACAACTTCTTTTTTACTTTTCTTTCTGTTTTTAATGGATTCTATTTCTCTTCTCTAGTTTTTCTTGGCTTAAAATTCTAGTCTTCAATGAAGAAAACTACGTTAACTCTTCACATTAGCTCGATGCTTTCAAATTTTGTGATTATGGTGGAAATCGAACCTCCGCTGTCAATATGATGGCGACGAGCCTGATTTGTTTGCTTATTTGTTTATATTTGTCCACTAGTCCATAGTCCAAATCGACAAGTGGATTATCCAAAAGAACAAATGGACAAGTCACCGGACATGGCTTATTTGGTCATACGAAATCTACTGAATGAATTATATACCAAGGCCTCCCAAGGCCGGGTTTTTTAAGCGCGGGAAACTCAGACGCGTCTGCCATTTCTATTTTTAGAATCTTGCGCATGCGCAGCCGTTTTTAAGCCGTGTCCGCATACCGGCCTTGGTATATGATTCATAAAGTAGCTTTCGTATGACTGAATTTCGTATGAAAACGGCACTGCGCGGTCACGGCATGGTTACGGCAGGAATTCCGAATGTTTTTAGGTCTTTTATGGACAACACGGCACTGACACGGACACGGCACGGTGCGATCCGTTTAAATCCCACTCATGCATACGAAAACTCCTCTAATGACCTCGTGGAAATGGACTAGAGAAAGTACTTGACATGCACCTGAAGTTCTCCTCTTTTCCAAGAACCACAAAAGCCTGGAACAGTAGGGACCGCGGAGCACCTTGAAAAGCGGCGCGCGGGCTAGCATTTGAAAATAAAGTAAACTAACCAGTCAAAAAAGTTTTCAAACAGAACATTTGACTAGGTAGCGCAGAAACGGGGAGGGTTATAGCGAGACCCCCTCTACGCCCCGAGGTCCAAATCCTTATCCTTTTAATTATATGCATTTTTAAAGAAATAGTAAACCGTTCATATAGTACTTTTCAAAGCCAAATCAAACCACACTAAGAGCCCGTCCACATAAGAGAAGGTGTCCCTATGTAGTAGGGATAACTCTTTTGTTTTGTGTCCCCCAGGGAAAAGAAAACAAGAGTAGTCATCCCTACTACATAGGGGCACCCTCCCTCAGGGACCTAAGGCTGTACTGCAACTCGTGAAATCCCCAACCCTTTTGCTTCATCTTTAAAAGGATAGCCTTAAAAGGATAACCCATTTTGGGCGTAGCCCTTTAGAGGGAGTACCAGCTTTCCCCCAACCAAGCAATTGATGTGTTTCATACTAAAAAGACAACATTTAGTTGGGCTACCAATCATTTAGTTGGGTTACCCTTTTGCTTCATCTTTAAAAGGATAGCCTTAAAAGGATAACCCATTTTGGGCGAAGCCTTTTCGTTTGTAGCCCTTTAGAGGGAGTACTAGCTTTCCCCCAACCAAGCAATTGATGTGTTTCATACTAAAAAGACAACATTTAGTTGGGCTACCAATCATTTAGTTGGGTTACCCTTTTGCTTCATCTTTAAAAGGATAGCCTTAAAAGGATAACCCATTTTGGGCGAAGCCTTTTCGTTTGTAGCCCTTTAGAGGGAGTACCAGCTTTCCCCCAACCAAGCAATTGATGTGTTTCATACTAAAAAGACAACATTTAGTTGGGCTACCAATCATTTAGTTGGGTTACCCTTTTGCTTCATCTTTAAAAGGATAGCCTTAAAAGGATAACCCATTTTGGGCGAAGCCTTTTCGTTTGTAGCCCTTTAGAGGGAGTACCAGCTTTCCCCCAACCAAGCAATTGATGTGTTTCATACTAAAAAGACAACATTTAGTTGGGCTACCAATCATTTAGTTGGGTTACCCTTTTGCTTCATCTTTAAAAGGATAGCCTTAAAAGGATAACCCATTTTGGGCGAAGCCTTTTCGTTTGTAGCCCTTTAGAGGGAGTACTAGCTTTCCCCCAACCAAGCAATTGATGTGTTTCATACTAAAAAGACAACATTTAGTTGGGCTACCAATCATTTAGTTGGGTTACCCTTTTGCTTCATCTTTAAAAGGATAGCCTTAAAAGGATAACCCATTTTGGGCGAAGCCTTTTCGTTTGTAGCCCTTTAGAGGGAGTACCAGCTTTCCCCCAACCAAGCAATTGATGTGTTTCATACTAAAAAGACAACATTTAGTTGGGCTACCAATCATTTAGTTGGGTTACCCTTTTGCTTCATCTTTAAAAGGATAGCCTTAAAAGGATAACCCATTTTGGGCGAAGCCTTTTCGTTTGTAGCCCTTTAGAGGGAGTACCAGCTTTCCCCCAACCAAGCAATTGATGTGTTTCATACTATAAAGAGACAACATTTAGTTGGGCTACCAACCATTCAGTTGGGCTACCCTTTTGCTTCAGATAACCCATTTTGGGCGAAGCATTTTCGTTTATAGTTCTTTTAGAGGGAGTACCAGCCTTTCCCCCAACCAAGCAATTGATGTGTTTCATACTAAAGAGACAACATTTACTTGGGCTACCAGTTTATTACTTACTTACTTGACAAAACTCCCGTCGTCTAAATAACAATCTCTAATTAATATCAGATATTTAATCTGATTCTGTTTATCTTCTAGATAGAATATATTTCTTTTTCTACCTTAAACGTAAAACTTGATAGCAGAATGCATTTTTACGGCTTAGGTGAATCTCACTACAGAAAAAAGTAGCTATCGTTAGAAAGGAGAGCTGCTGGGCTGAAGCAGTTGTTTGGGAGTTGAGCAAGGAAAAAATTATTTGGAGAGCTGGTGTGTTGAAGCGTTTCTTTTGGAGTTGGAGCAAGGAAAAAAATATTTGTTATGTTGGAGCAATAGTCCCCTTCACAGTTCCCTGCGCCATCTTGAAAGATAGCTGTGCCTTTGCATCGAAGCGAGACGAACGGTGAGCGTGCAATGATAGATACCTTTTTTAACTCTCATTGGTCAGTTGATAAAACCTCAAGATTAGTTATTAGTTCTCCTCGGTTTTGTAGAGAAAGCTCTTTTATTTTAATTGCGATTTTATATCGGCGGCTAGTTGAAAAAAATATATATTCTATTGGAAACCAGGAAATTGCCAGAAAATGTATATTCTATTGGAAAACAGGAAATTGCATGCATCATTTCTGTAAATAAATAACTGACTGGCTTATTAGTCATTATCCTTTTCATTCATCATCTTCAGCGTTATAAATAAAAATGTCTTGCGTCTCGATTCTCATACAGGAACAGGAATGTCTTTGTGTTTCAATAATTTTTTTGTGACCTAAGTTTCATTGTGACCAGTTTAGAATGGTGATTTTAATTGGTTGTATCAACCAAACGCATTTGGTCATTTGTACCAACGTGAAATGGTCACAACTTGAACCTTTTTTATATATGGTTATTTCTACCAATTTGGAATGGCTACAATTTCAAACTGTTTACAATTGGTTGTATCAACCAAAAAATATTTGGTCTTTTCTACCAATGTGAAATGGTCACAAATTCAACCAATTGGTTATATTAACCAATCCCCATTGGTTATAACCATTTTCAAATGGTAGTTTCAACCAGGTCATTTTTACAGTGCAGGTCTGTATCATTGCACGCTCACCGTTCGTCTCGCTTCGATGCAAAGGCATGGCTACCTTTCAAGATGGCGCAGAGAACTGTGAAGGGGACTATTTGCTGTTAGATGAGTTTTTTGGGAATCACTCTAGAATAAGAAAGGAGAAAAGAGAGATGTGGTTTACTTGGGGATTTCGCCCGCGGGACAAGTTCCTTCACGGGACGAGTTCCACGTGATTTTTGGGTGAGACGTTTCCATGGAGACCGGGACAACAATTCGTTTGTGTTTACACGAGACTTTCTACGGGACGCCATGAAAGTCCTTGCATACGCGGCCGTTGAAACTCGTCGCGTAACCCAGGACGAAACGAAATCGCCCGTGTAAACAAACCTTAAAGGCGGTGTTTCACGAGATGATTTTTAACGACGATTTTCCGTGCAACCGCGTTGCAACAACTTGCAATATTTTGCGTTGCGAGTTTCTGACTTGGATTCAAAAACTCGCAACGCGTTGCTGAAGCAAAAATTGCAAGGAAAATCGTTCCAAGTGTCATGTTCCACGAGAAAGATTTTTAACGCAAAGCCGTTGCGCTGAAAATCGTCGTTAAAAATCGTCTCGTGTAACAACGCCTTAAAAGTGTATTCACATGGAGACCAGGTCACCAGGATAATTTCGTCCCGCGATGAAACCATATCCCAGAGATTTTCTTTCGGTATGACATGATCTTTCGTTAATCCGAAATATAAGAATAGAAGTTTCCCAAAATTAGTTGAGTGTGCCCTGTACTATCCAAAAGCCTCGGTTTCAGTGCATACTATTGTGTACTGACAATGACGATTGCCAATAAAAAAGCAGCTTTCAGTCGCTAATAGAGCAATACATCAAACAATACATGGAAGGGAATCCGGAATGATGGGATATTCTGGATTCCTAGAGCTGTCTTATAGATCCAAATGGCCGGATTCCGGATTCCAAAGGATGGATTCCGGATTCCAAGGACTGGATTTCGGATTCCGGATTCCAAGCGCTTGAATCCGGATTCCAAAATCAAATTATTCGTACGGATTCCGATTTCTGGATGCGAATATATAAATAATTTACTTAATAATGTATAAACAGCCAGTGTAACGAGAACGAGGCATTGGCTAGTACATAGCCTGCGTTGCTGGCGGTCAGCAGTTTTTGTCCAGCAACGCAGGCCAGCTAGTACGGGATTTACTCAACTATATCTTGGGGAACTGCTAATGCAGTATTTACATGAATTTTGCATTGCATTTTGTCCTAGGATATTTCGCCACTCCGTTGCTGCACTCGTCTTGTGTCGAAATTCTTGTGTTTCGTTCCTCGCCCTTTAGCTTCATACCTAGCATCTCCTCTCCTCGTATAGCTACTTTTACAAGATAATATGTTTATAAACCACTACTAACTATAATGCATTCAAGTTTCACCTCAAAAAGCAACATCATATTTCTTATACATTATTGTTATCAAAAATATTGCTCTCTCACATTTCCCATTACATTATACTACAAGTCACATTCATAATTTCATTAAAACCATACTATAACCAAAAATAACATTTCATTATACATATATTCATTCTTAAACCTTGATAAAAATAATTTTGCAACGAAGAAAAAGTGTTAAATCTACGTTTCTAAATCCTAGTTTTCGCCATGACACAAGCAGTGAGAGTTACGAGTAGGGTTACTAGCATGCAGAGTAGAGAGATGTTACTATAGGCTACAGCTTTTAGCGCAATATCGTTGCGTTAAAGTTGACGAGTGTAACATGAAGCGCGGCTACGATTTTTAATTTAAGGCAATATTGCTGCGGCACCATTATCGATTTCTGAACTATCTTCAAAAACTCACATTGTTGCCACCAATTTCTTACAGTGCGTGCCATGTTACGTTAACATGTTACGTTATATGCAAACTTTTAACGCAACGTTAGAAACATTAACTTACAAAAGTATGTTTGTGGAAGCGCGCGCTCAAAAAATCGCGGCTGCAAAGATTATAATGAACTCCAAAATGAAAGAAATGGGAGCAAGAAATACACATAAATCTCTCTTGGTGTTCAAGTAGTGTGCTTGTTTGCATAGTAAAACACTTCTGTGCTTGCAACCGGCTTGCGTTGCAGCCGACACCAAACTCCGGTTAAGTCCGTCTGACAGAATTGACAGGGATTCGGTTCCGGCTCCATCACAGGCTATGCTTGTGTCATCGGCAAAAACAGTGTTAACACAATTTAAACATGTCTCTAATGAAAGATAGACGTGATACACATTTGTAACGTATTTCTGCGATCAGTTATAACTAAACAGAGCTGCACTGCTCGACAACTGATGTGATAGTGAAGTTAGGAATGGGTTAGGGGAGGAGAGGCCGTAACGTTGATACTAGTAGCCATGATTCGCATATTTTTGAATCAAAGACTTTAGTACATCTGTTGTCTGTTATTACAGTGCTGTAACTCAATAAAAGTACTGGTGTGGGTTACATGATCATTACAATACTATATTTAGTGCACGTCAGTGATTGTCTACAGTGTTCTTTCTAAAGAGACAATCCTTAAGCCCGTCGCACATGGTGAGAAAATGCAAAGAGAAAACTGCCAAACGAGGTACTTTGCTCGCCGTCTGCACAGTAACTATTTCGCTCTTTTCGTCTTTGTCTGGCAGTTTTCTCTTCGCAGTTTCTCACTGTGTGCGGCGGGCCTTAGACCAGCACTATTATTCTTTATTAGAAAGGCATCTGTTCTACAAGGAGTAAAGTTACGGGAAATGATCGTAATTTGTCAGTAAGGCCCGGTTCACACTAGCGGTGCAAGCATTAGCACAAGCTACATACGCAGACTCAGTACCCGTGTATTTATCACATAGATGTGAAAAAAGACAAGTACTGCTAATGAGCAGTACATTGCTGAGTCTGTTTGCTGCTTGCAGTTATAATTGTGTTACCAGTATGAGCCGGTCTTAGGAGGTAAGGGGGCCATTGGACGGTGGAAATCTTGTCCGTACTATAATGATGGCCTAAGGAGAGATTTTACGGTAAAAGTCGCACGATATTCAACTTATGCTAGCGATGTGACGTATCTAGTGGTGTACTCCCTAAGACAAAGAAATGAACGAACCTTAGGTCTTTATGACGTCATCCAACATGGCCGCCAAGGAATGATGGCAAATCAAATGATAGAATATTAAGAGAAACAGTTTATTATGTTGGACGGCAAAGAAATTTACTTGAGATAAGCTCATTCAAGATGGCTGCTTTTTTAAAGGTGACGTCATCTATACACATGTTCACGATGACGTCAAGATGACGTTATCAAGATGGTGCTATTCAAGAGAGCGTTATCATCCAAAATGGCCACTTTTATTAAAGGTGACGTCGTCACTATGCATGTTCTAGATGACGTCATCAAGATGGCGCCAATCCAGACCGTTTTCTCTAATTAGCATCGTCCAACGTATTTCATGCCTCATATTTGATTGGATCCTCGGGAACCCAGTGGTATTGTTAATTCTGTCTCTCGTTTCTCGCTCCAGAAAAAATACCCCTGGGAAAGTTGTTTGTTAAAACTTGTCCCGGAAGTAAAAACTCACTATGACGTCATTTTAACGCTTATTGTAATTTGTCTACATATACTAGATGCCGATCGGTCGACCGACCTAATGAGGTCGACCAATCAGAAAGAGAGAAAGAGAGTAAACGTTACTACCGGGACAAGTTCTAACAGATAACGTTCCCACTGAAGCCGTATTTTTCTTAATTGGAGCGAGAAACGAGCGACAGAATTTTGCCCCTGGGTTTCCGAGGATGATTTGATTGATATTTTTGAGTATTTCCCTATACGTGAGTCAGTAAGAAGCACAATTTTCATATGTGTTTAGATATGATATCGTAACTTAGATATGTATTTCGTACTCTGCCAGAAACTGGAAAATATTTGACACAAGCCTTACCCGAGGCCTTTAGGACAACTACCAGAGTCGCGCCATGCCTTACTATTATCATTATATAATTTAATATAATTGTTTTATATATTACCATCGTATAAGTTATATTCAATTCTGGAGGTATATTCACTATGCTATTGGATACATGAGTTAGTTTATGAGTTGGATTATGTTATTGGTGTTTGGTTAAACTGAACTAATAAATTATAGAGCAGTGGGCTCAGATTTCTTGATAGTAGGAAACCTACTACACAGATGTACGTACGGTTACGTTACGTAATGTACGTTACGTTACAGAAAACACGTGCGTACATACGTTACATAGTGGGAAACCTACTACACAGATGTACGCACGGTTACGTTACGTTATGTACGTTACGTTACAGAAAACACGTACGTCGTTACGTTACAGGATAAAACGGTTACGTCAAAGTTACGTTATGCGGCAAAAGTCGTAACATACTATTCCACTTCTACGAAATTTACTCCAATATAATAATACAATTGGGATGTAATACTTCTATTTCGAGTCCCCTTTTGCTTTGCGTTAGCCTCGATTAAGCGTAAGGTACTCTTTCGAACTTTAGAAACAGTTCGTACAAAGGTCAGGAATGCACATGCATTGACAAAGCAAAAACACTAGAATTACACGGCCTGATTTAATTTTTGCTGGTTTTATTCATCCTTTCGGGAATCAAAAGATAAAGAAGTGGCAGCCATGTTGGATGAATGAACAACATATGCTAAATGAGAAATCTTTTGTTAAAGTTCATCCAAGATGGCTGCCGTGACGTCACATGTAACCCGGCAATTGTTTATATCTTACGCGCAACCGAGGCTAACATTAAACAAATAGAATTCGTTACCTAAACTAACCAATCACCCACCGCAAAACAAATCACGCGATTCATCAATTGAATAAATTAAAGAAAAATAGGCCCGTAATTGTGTTTTTCAAAAAGTAAAATAGTCTTGAAATAAATACTATGTGCATTATCACACCCGCTTACCACCCGATATAGTCACTGATATATATATATAATTTCATTAAGTATTTACATGTTTTGTAGAAAAAATAAATATTTGTTCAATATCCCATACATACCGGAAGACTACATTCAACTTGAAGAATTATGCCATGTGATTAGAAAATAGAATCAACTTGTTGTCTGTCTGTCGGTCGGTCGGTGTGCGCGCGCGCAATCCATAGTTGTTGACACAGGAGTAATTCCATGACCCTAAGGACTTGATTGTCGATAAAATATCTTGACAAAGAGGTAAAGTTCCATGAAGTAAATTATAAATGTCAGTGGAAATTCTCGAGATGTTTCTTGGACTTGGAGAAATTTTTAAGCTTTTAACATACTTTAGCCAGAATTGCACATCCGTTTATCGCGTCAAAGAAATGTCATATTTACATTTTGAGTCCAAGGTTTTCTGATTGTCTTTCTAAATAGCTACCTTTCGTCATTTACTAGACGGAGAGCCATGAATGAGTTCCGAAATCCCATCGTATTGTTGTCCATTATAAGTCCATTGTTAATTCCTACATTTCCATTTTTCTTTTCATTTTCATTTCTTCAATCCCTTTCCTTTATTTTCAGCCTACTCTTCAGTGTTATTTGCCCTCATTTAAATATATATTATCTCATTTGTTATTACATTTCTCTGAACGCTTGCCATTCCCCGTAATGTTCCAGTCTTAGTTTACGATGTCAAATGGAGTTCATTCGCTTCGGTTTTCTTCATTTTTAACGAGGAAAAACTCGTGTTTTGGGATAATGTTGTCATAACAAAATTTCCCGGCATTTTTAGACTTATGCGATAAAGTAACAGTTTGCGACAAAAAATCGAGTTCCTTCTAAAGAGGTTAGATATTAAGGTTCCCTTAATAATGGAACCCTAATAGATTCCTTGGGGTAATCCAGATGTTTGTTATAAGACATAAGAACTGTTAGCGTCAACCAAATCCCCTTTTGATGTTCCTCTGTTCCAGGAGTAATTGGCCGCTCCTGACTGAGCCGAGGTACACCACGGTCAGCGGTTTATCCTCATAATCCCCACATTACGTTGTAAAATAAACCTATACAGCAAAGCGAGTTAATGAGCTTCACTTTTGTCGTGTTTTTGTGCATTGAGTTTTTGGCGCAGGATACGATCCTCCTCGTCATCGTCTTGGTTCATCCCCAGGGAAATGAAACCCCATGGTGGCTCGTCCTCAAACAACCGGCTAATCGCTAATAGGGCACTGGAAACTAGAGCGAGGCCAACGGTGAAATATATAAAGGTGATGACGGTAAAGATAATGACAAAGGCGGGATGGTCTTTGTGTTCTGATGGATGTGACGGGACATAATCGCCGAACCCAATGGTGCTTAAGGTAATGAAACCAAAGTATAAGCCTTCAAAATACGTCCAGCCCTCGTACTCCATAGCTAGGGCCGCTAGAATTAGTAACATCGATATAACTATAACAAAAACTGCTATAACTGTTTTCATGTGAATTGATTGAGGATCTCTATTACATATACGTCGATCTATAAAGCGAAAGAAGTTAGCAATTCCCTCTGTTATTCTCTCTCCGATGGACTTGAGCATTAAACCAGTGATTGGTATACCAAAGATGGCGTAGAAGATACAAAACACTCGTCCCCACACTGTAGCAGGGGCCATTTTACCATATCCTGTGGATTTCACAAAAATTCTCGTTAATTATGCTTATCACAAGCCAGAATAAACATAAGTTTACAAAGTTTACAGTCTACAAGGTTCCAGAGTACCGAAGCTTTACAGCAGATCTTTTTTCGTAGGAATATGGAAAAAACCCAGAATATTCTATTGGTCCGTCCTGAAGATGGATGGAGACGAGTTTAATTTGCATAAAAAGAACTTTGTTACTAAATATGGGACATAGTTGCCATATATGGAATTTATTTACCTTATATGGAATTAAGCTACCAAATACGGAATTTAGTTACCAAATAAGGAATCAATATACCAAATATGTCATAGGTCATTTGCACGATGGCGTCATTTTACTACAACTACCAGAATGCTTTACGAATTTTCTTTCTTATTCAGATTTTTATTCCCTTTTGAGAATAGTCGAACAATTGGCACTAATTATTTTACAAAAGAAAGTGGTCAAAGTATTCTGGTAGTTGTAGTATATGACGCCATCATGCAAATGGCCCATTTAGTTACACACTATGAAATCTAGGTGCCAAATAAGGAATTTGCTGGATAAACGGCACTTTATTGAAACAGGTGAATGCGACCGCTTTTTAAAATAACATGGTTATATTCGCTAAATCATTCATCAAATGCGGCTGGGAAAACAAGTTGTTTTTGTTGACCGTAAATCTCTTTTGATCGCTTTTCTATTGTATTTTTACCTCTTCATTTGTTCTACACTTTGTGTGGATACACTTATAATTAATGAATGATTGACGAGTTGGAGGTCGAAGAAAATCAAAATGATGACGTCATTCAATATGGCCGTCGCTCACACTGACATTTAGTTTATATTTGTAAGCATTCTAAAAGAGAGTTAAAACCATTCACTGTTTTTTGGAAAGAAATGCAAAACTCTCTTGATACCCACCTTAAAGGTCTTTTGAGTTTATTATACCTTGGGTGACAAGATGAGAAAAAGTTTTTCACTTGTGGCGTGTGCGACAAGAAGTCCCATCGCGTAGGCTGACAACGGTGTATACTCAAACAATTGTTTCTAAACCGAGATAAGTCAAGTACCACGAGATATAAATAATTTTTGGGAAAAGCCAAAAATTGTTCTATAGAATTACTATGAGGAGGCTACAAACTACACCGGTCTACCACAAGGTGGTACGGTCCACCAGATACCAATCTCAAAATCGCATTTACCAATTCTGAAGCTCTTAGGACGATTACGATAACGAAAACCACACATTTCTATTGTTCCTAGTAGCCATTTTTATGACAAAAGGTAGTAATGGCTCAATTTAAATGATATATTATTAATACCACTTGTAGATCACAGCAGTATAAGCAATTAAAATATCACGCTCCAATTCGTTCAATCTGATGATGACTGATGAAGTTCAGTCGAAATATCAGTTAAGTAAAAATGTTAATACAACTTCTCGTATCTTTGTTTACTCTAAAGTTGTATGCCCACAAGAACGTATTTCAGTATAAGCGATATTTGAGTACCACCCGACGACAAAGTGGCTGACGTTGAATACACCCAAAGAGATCAGTGGTTATTCCAAGATGCACTTTATCTTTTATTTAAAGTATGGGTACAAAAGAGAGAGAGGGAGTTGTTAGCCCTGTTTTCACAAGCGACGAAAGCTTAAGCGGAAACTCCAACACAAGCAGACTAATGTACTCCTCAATTTCTTGGTTTGCAGCCATTCCCATGCAGGAGAGTGAATTGAACAAAAGGTCAACCAGTAACGGTGGTAGTTTTCTTTTGTCAAGACCACCAGCATTGCTGCCGTGTCTTTTGTTCAATTCACTCTCCTGCATGGGAATGGTTGCAAACCAAGAATGAATGTCTTTCATGAACTGCAATAGTGTATCTGCGTATGTTGCTTATTTTGGCTTCTGCTTCCGTCGCTCGTGAAACCAGACCTTAAATGCATTAGGGAGGAATTGAATTGAATTGACCTTTATTGCAAGGTGTACTGTTCCTTAAACTTAAGAAGAGTATCTCGTCGTATCAGGAACAATATAGACCAGTTTCCAATATCTGCATTCCTAGCTCTTTTGTTGCCTACAAGGATCGACGCACGCGCATACATGTATGCAACATTACTGCAAGATGTGGTATTCCTTTCGCGCACTAGTGTCCATTTGCTATAGAGTCCGCTGAGCTGCTTGACAAAACTGAAGCGCATTTATGCAGGATTAGCCTCGTTTTCAAGAAAGAACCATGGGAGTAAAATCGATTTCTGTATTGTTCTTAGTCAAAATGTTTTGCTTTTCTCGCTGATATTTTCAAATAATCTACGTTGAATCGAGGCTAACCCTGCGTCAGTGCGTCTTTTGTCTAATTTTACAGCAGCTAGTCAGTATGAACAAACTTGAAAAAGGAAAGCCGAATAGTTCAGTTACTGAGTTAAAAAGCTATGGAAATATTCGAAAAAAGATTTTATCAATCATACTAAAGTTTGTTTATTAAATGATGAAAACAATGAGTAACGTAGCACGGAAACTCATCGATGTGGTCTAGGAGTTTCTCGCGATTATTATGAAGCAATAAAAAAGTAAAGTTGAACGCCGTTTAGCAAGATGAATACGAATTCAGACGATAGAATCGAAAATACTTATATCATTGTGGAATAACATTTCTTGTCAAGAACATTTAGAGTTATTAAGAGTGCTATAATTTGTGTTCAATGTGTCCACAAAAGAAGGCCTACTCCAGGCCTTAAAGACGCCTTAAGTCGGACAAAGACGCCTTAAGTCGCACAAAGTCGCCTAAATCACTCAAAGTCGCCTTAAATCGCACAAAGTCCTTAAGTCTCATCGACTTTTTGGCCAGGTTTTGCTTAAATCACCTAAAGTCGCCCTTAGTCGCCTTAAGTTGCCTAAAGTTACGGCGATTTTAGGGCCCGAAGTAGGCCTAAAAGACCAAATCCTCTTGGAATTGGATTTTTAGTGTTACCACAGTCATGATTGAGCTCGTTTGCATTGGAGTGGAGACTCAGGAAGTAGACGAGACTCTTGAAGGCTACTAATGAGCGAGTTTTGTTTCAACACACACTCCAATCCTCTTAAGTTTAATTGTGGCATTATTGGCTCTTCTTCGTGTGGAGTTTAGTGCAACCTTTTTGCACTAAAAGATATTCGTGCAACCAACAATGGCAAATTCTCACAAAGAAACTAGTTTACAGGTCATTTTGAAGTGATAAGTAAAAGGTTTAAATACTGGATTAGTGTTGCTTAGATATCGAGTCACGTGACAGTGAGAACAGTTTGAAAATTAATGTATGTCGCACTCCTTGTATATAGTCAATTGAAGAAACGCTGTCGGGTCTAAAAACATAGAAGCTGAGACCGAAATGGTGCATGGGATGTCAATGATTATATTCTGATTTATTCATTTAAGCTGCAACCGATAAAAATTCGAAGCCAAACGGCCCGCCAACCCAGGTCCTGAACACGCTTTTGGCATTTTGCATCGAAGGCAAAGCGTAAATGAATAAATCAGAATATTATTATTGACATCCCAAGCACCATTTCGGTCTCAGCTTCTATGTTCTATGTTTTTAGACCCGACAATGTTTCTTCAATTGACTATATGTGCTGTTAAACCCATCAATCATATTCAAGTTGCAATGTATAAAATAAATAGAAAAAAGCTGTTGTAGAGATGCGGAAGTAAACCTTTTTAGGGCACGAATTTTTGGTTCAGCGCCCCTATCAGGCCAGCAAATTGTCTGTTTACATAGTGATAATTACTGGTGCCGTATCAAAAATAACGGGCCCGCGTGTCCAAAACTGTTTGTGCCATAAAAAGGGTTGTTGTGCAAAGCAGGCTTAAGTCCAAACTGGACTGAACACTCAAAACTAAAGCCAGAAGAGGGCGGCATTAAAGACGACAATGGTATTAAGATTAAAGGCGTAAAATAATTATAAAACAACTTACCGATATGCTAGGGATGATGAGGATATTATATATATTGACCCCATGTTGGGGAAATTATTCTTTATTGGTAGCAACGAAATTATAGCTTCTTCGCGTGGAGTTTGGATAGATAAATGAATGAGAATCATTTTAGTGCTTTAAAGGAATTGAAATACAGTTTTTTTTCTATCTTTGATATTTCAATTGGTTGTTTTCTATTTGATAATCCCCTCGATCTCGTCATGACAAACGACCACTTCTACCCTGTCAAGAATGCCGCTTTACAAAGACACTCCTATTTCATAGGAACACTTTGAAAGCGTTGTAAATAGCTATTGAGCACTACAAGATCGAATCATCCACTAACTGTATATCATTTCCCTCGCTATTCGCGTACACTTTTGCGGCTACTTTGTTGTGATATCGAGCGCCTCTGATGCGATACACAAAATGAAATAATTATTGATATTGCCCGTTTCTTGGGGTGATACTTGTCCAGGCTAAAGTACAATTATTTCTTCTTATAGTTCTTCTTACATTATATATATTTCGTTCTTATAACGTACATAAAGCGTTCTAAACTAAACTACTTTTTCCAAGATTGGAAGATGAGAAACTTTTTTCAACCTGCTCATGGTATCGTGTCGAAGGAGTATCCATCGAATTAACGATATTCGTCTCTCTCTGAATAGGCGTTTTGTAGCCTGTAATTTGGAACGCGCTAAATATCAAGTTAAAACTATGAAATCTCTGGCTCAATTTGTCATAGATCAGGGGAAGTATCGGTACGTATGTTTGTTTAAATTAAAGTTAGGTTTAGAGTTTTATGGTGGGTAAGTTATGTATCAACGTTAGTTGCTAATTATTGCACTGAAAGGAAGCGGATTAAGATAGTATTGAAAACAATAGCTTAAAAATTTAACCAGCGGAATACTGACAACACAAGTGAGAATATACATGAAGAGCGAGTAAACGAATCTATTTAAAAATTTACAGCGGAATATTGACAACACAAATGAGAATATTTATGCAAAGCGAGTAAACGAATCTATGGTATGGAAAACCTTTATATTTTGTAGTAGGATATTCTTGGAAGAAAAACTTGATAAAGGAACTACCAAATTGCTTCATTGTATAAACTATATCACTATATCTAATTTCGAATTAGAGAATAATTATTTATTGTCAATTTAGACTTTATTGTAATAGCCCAGTTCGTTATATCAGGATGCGGTTTTTCCGTCCGGCGTTATTTAATTCTTACACCATTCAATCTTGTAAACACAAACAATTTACATTTATAGACAATCAGTTAAATAAACCCATTCGTTATTTCAAACCAAATAATGTAAAAATAGTTACGGAAAGACATGTTGAGTATTGAGAATAGCACTGTAAAAGACGCCATTAAGCCTTCCATATATCACGTGACTAGCTTTCTGACAAATTTGACAGGGTGGCATAGCCCTTAAAGTAATTCCCGGATCGCAGCTCTCCAAACCCTTGTTCTTTTTAAGTAGACGAGTTTTTGTGTTTTAAAGGTTCATTTCATTGAGTAGTCGCTAATGGCGGTGTTTTTGATGTGAGCAATGAATGAACGAGCTTACCCGGAGCGGATTTGGGATAGATGTTCATTGAGAACTGTGTTGTTCCGGTGTATGGCCTCGTTGGCGTTTGAATTTATAGGTAAACGCCGTGAATTCTTTTCAATATAAATATACGTTTATCAAAAGGGCAATACTTAGGTGCCTTTACAATATTAGAAGGCTTTTTTCCAATGAAAAATCATTTATAATCATTAATTTTTTCCGAGTTTTTCGGACGCTTTTCGTTTTTGTTCGTACCGTAACATAACTAAATAGTTTCAATCAAGAAAGGCTTATTTTGAGTTTATTTAAAGAAAAACACATAAACGAACGTCAATTCAGACAAAAGTAATTTATTCAAACTGATGTAAAATTCACATAGTTAAAATGCCACATTTTGACTGCAATTCTGACAGTGATTTATTTCATATATTCTGTCTACCAATACATCACTTCAAGATTCACCTGACTTTTAATCGACCATAGCACCCGGCAAATTGACGCGACACTCAACAAAATGCCATCAAGAAAAACCACAAATTGTAATTTCGACATTTTTTGATGAAACTCTGATGTTGTCATGTTCAAGTGATGTTTAGTGCACGCCATATGGAGTATAGTCAGGCGATTTACCCCAAAGATTTATCAACATCAAAACACGTATTTTTTGCTTTTAATAAACTATCAACTAAGTCTGCTCAGTGGAAGTTATATTAAGATTTTGAACGAGATTTTTGACCCGCGCTGGACACACCGGAATTTCAAAATTTAATTGAAAAGCGAAAGAATGCAGACACAAGGAAGATCATGTCAGTTGAAATGACGCTAGGAAGGATATATTACTCTAAAACCAAAAAGCCTCGGGTTTTAAACTGAATTGTGATACGATACTAAGGTATAGGGGAGGTCCTGTACGTCAAATATTTAGCGATAAACACGGACGTGAATTCCTGAGGCACAATCTCCTATGTCAAATATGTTCCTTATCGCCTAACCAGTGTCTGTCTGAAGGGAATGGATTTCCTAAACGCTACAGTAGTCGAAAAAACACTTTGAATTCACCCGAAGTCTTCCTTTCAACCTGCGCTAGATGAATATCACCATATAATCAGTTCATTAGGCCAATTTAGGACGCGCGCGCGCGCTCAAACTGAGCTTGTCGTCGCTAAGATCGAAGAGGCCGCTATCTAAAAACCACATAAACCCAAAAATATCAGGTTGTTATGAGCGAAAGCTGTGTGGAATATAACTGTACTAATACCATATTATTTCAATAAAAAAATTAAAAAAATCATTTTTGAAAATCGTCGGATAAATACCACAGTCGAATTGGACGTGAAGCCGGCTGTTAGCTGCAATCAATATAGACGGACAAGATCATTGGATTCAAGAGGAATGCCGAAATAACTGGCAATGAATTATGGCTTTTATGGTTTAGAAATAACAGTGATTCTACCTCCAAGATAGAGTCGGTAGGATCTCGAAATTGAATTATTTATTTTGAGAAATTTGATCTAATGTATAAATTATGATTTCAATATCCCAAAGAATAACTTCATATTTGAAATAAATTAACGATGTACAAACATAGCATAAATAAAAAGGAAAGAGAGGAAGTAAGTAAGAAAGAAAGAAAGAAAGAAAGAAAGAAAGAACGAAAAACAGAAAAAAAGGAAAGGATAGGAAAAGAAAGGAATGGAAAGCGGAAAGGAATTAGAAAAGCAAAGGAAAGGAATTAGGAAAGGAATATTAAGTTGTTGTTACTGATCTGATCTACGTAGAATTGTCAGCTATCTAGGCTATGCTCTAATCATTTTCTTGATTGTCCATGGAGTTTTATTGATAAAATTGGTGAATCTAGCCGCATAACCAAGATGGTCAGAAACTAACAGTAGTACTGAGATAACTGATACTATTAGCGAGAATCAAGAAGAAATATTTGGAAAATAGTGTTAGGATAGATTTAAAATAAATAAAGGCAGAGAACAGTAGTAACATCAAACAAACACAATGACAGTGATTTAACAAATACACATTTACTTCCTTGACCGACGTAACAATTCCTGTAAAACATTATCAAAAATTGTGCTATTCATTTTGAATGTTTTCATCTTCTATTCACCCATTTTTTTCGTTTCATATCATTTTCATTCGTTTTTGTTTATAACTTTCATAGTGACCATCTGCTCTCGTGAGCTTTTTATTTTAGTTTATCATAATAAATGGATGTTTCGAGAAATCACGTTTTTGAGGTAAAGCGCTGTTTTTTTACTAGCCTCTCACTGGGAATTTAAACGCTAGTTAATAATGGTATTTTGAAAATACATTGATTTCTAAATAATTCGACACAGCGGATTCCAATCCTCATAGCACTTCGAGAATTATATTTCAAACAACGAGGCAGTTGTATCCGGAATGGCGCTTTTTCGAGCAAACATAAAACATTTATAAAAATAGTTGTATTTTGATTTCTCGTACTCAGATGATTTTTTTTTCTTTCTGTTAGCCGTTATAAGGAAAAGAGTGGGACATAAAGCGTCAGGTCAAACTCATTTGAGAGACGAGATGAACTTAAAAAGTGATTTAAATTTGTGTTGGTTGAGTAGTTTGTTTGTAGCCCAATCTTCCTTGTTACGAATGCGTATGACAAAGGACAAAAAAATAGACGCGGAATACAGCCGAAAAAATCTCGTGAATTTCTTTTTTGCTTTAAGATTGAGATATTTGGTGCTATTTTTGAACAAGAGACGCGAATTTAGTACCCATTTTGGTCCCGTCCAATGGGAGTTACTCCAGCTGGCTTTTGAACACTGTCGGAAATGCTATTTCCATGTGATGTTGTATTTTGAACGACAAACGATGAAATCGACGCTGTAGCAATCTTGTGAACGAGCCTTTACCACGCAAATATAAAAGAAATAGCAACAACAACACAGCATAATACGAGATTACATTTTGTCCTTGCGGCTTTACGGAGACAATAGACATTCGAGTTCATACTTAAATTATTTTTTATATAATAAGGCAGAATGGAGAAAATCTAATTGGACAAATACAAAAAGAATTTTGATTTTGAATTATGATCAAATACAATGTCTAGAGAGATTGTAAATTGAATAAAATGTAAAATTATATCATTGAAATCAGGTTTGAAGTTAGGGAAAAGGAATGTTTTCGCATATTTCTGAAAACAACCGAAGACCGATTTGCTGACGTTATCAAGTCTAAAATGGCGCTAACACCGGAAAGAAAAGGGAAGCGAAAGAAAAACATTCTTACATTCAAAAGCTTTTACCTAGTTCATTGCAAAAAAAAAAAAAAAAAAAAAAAAAAAAAATCGTATAGTGTTCTCGTGTTTATCATTATACAACTTCGATATAATCATTTGGATCGAAGATGGGATCTCTAGCTGACAGGAAAAAGGTTTTGCTCGGAATTTCTTGAATTTGGTCTTTCTGTCATTCCTGGCTTCCGTATAGGTTTAAAGGCTTTTAATGGCAACAAATTGCGCGTTTTGGACAATGGATTTGAAACTAGTTGTTTTAGATGTTTAATACAGCCTGTGTTTGACCCAAAAAGAGAGAGAAATAAAAAGAAAGGAAAAAAGGGAAAAACAAAGGAAAAGCTAAGGAAAAAGGGCCTTTAAACGACTTAGGTGCCTAAGTAATTTGTGTTTGATTTTGTTTTGAAAGCTAGTTTTGAAGTCGCAACAGGAATAAAATTTTGAGGGCTATTATAAGCACAAGAAATTAATTCTATTTCATTTCAAAAAAACAATATATATTTTAACATTTTCTAACAGAATGAAATCAAGCTCTAGGAAAGAGGATTTTCCCCTTGTGATCCAAGAACATTATTATATACAGGAAAAACGACACTTATTTATATAATTCACCATGAATCGCAAAAAACGTATAAACAGTCCACACAAAGCCTTTCAAAATGTTAACAATGTAATTCTATTGTTTTGCCTCTTCAATTGTACAATACCGCGATCACTTGCCAATCGTTTCGCCTGTCAAACTGAATCTGAGCATACATAATTCCAGGGTCATAAAGTTTTTTGTCTAATGAACCCCCCGAAAAGGCGGTCAAGTGTGGCTTAGTGTGGCTTGATTTACCGCACTGGTGCCCACTAATTGGCGTGAAACCCAGTTTTCTGGCCACAGTCGAGGCTATAAATCAACCTTTTTAATTCTTTGATTCAAAACTGTGTTGACTTAGGGTTTTTGATCTTTCTGTATAACGCGGTTGACACTAGGCAAATATACGAAACAACCCATGTTTTTCTGCCTTTGTTTGGATGTTCATATGGATTTTGCATAATGTACACTCGACCCAGCGGGGTTGTAAGAACAAAACGAAACTAACCAGGCGATTTTTTAACAAAATTTAGGATTTATTATTGAGGAACCTTTAGTCTACATCTTTGTCGAGAAGTAGTATCTTTCAGAATTTAAGGAGCTATTTAATGAAAGGCAAGAAAGACGGGGTCATCAAATCGTTCTATCTACCCACGCTTTGTTCGAAAACCCTTTGAATATTCATATAGCGATCACACACCATAGCTTACACCAAATCTTAAAAAAAACATGGAGAATTCGCCTTCAAATCTCTTTACCTTAGGCCATTTCGAAAGAAGTTCAAGCAGTGCCGATTTTATTCTCATTTTAGACTTGTTTGGTGTCGTTAATGCTATTTGGTCAATGAATGCAAATAAGCCGAGTCAGTTCAGTTATCGTTAGGAACGAATGGACCCATAAAATACAAAGGCCAAGCTGTCAAAATCCAACTACGGTTCCTTACCTTGGGTTTTAATTTATTTGAAGTCTTTAGAACAAGACTGACGAGCTCATCTACTGTTCACTAAATAATAACCGCGAAAAAACTCAACATACACGGCCCTAAATATTCACATTTTGTTGGTATACTTTAAATATCCAACGGTTTGTTTTCTTTAAATAATAACTATGTTCTTTTTGAAGCCAAAAAGAAACAAAAAAATCAAAGAAATTTTATTTGAGTATCGCTTTCTTTAATTCTTGCCTTGTTCAAAAATAACCTTGAAATTTCCCGGTATTTTCTGAAGTGATTTGCAACTTCAGTTGGATTTTTTTCTGTTACGAGATTTTTAAATTACCGATCAACTTTCAAGTAAAATTAAACTCACCAATTGTTGTTACCACTGTTCCGGTAAAAAATAATGACCCAGCAAAACTCCATCGATCGTAGTTCACATCAAAATAGCCCTCATCGACCGCCTTGGAAATTTCCATGAACAGATTCGCCATTTCCTTCTCTGAAATGTTGTACTTTTCCTTCAGATTTTGACGTACAATTTCAAAATGATGCTTCTCTCTTCTTTCTTCGCCGGATTCAATGGTTTGAAACACAGCCGCTCCAAATAGAAGATACACGAAAAATAGAGTCGTTCGTAGTAGCAAGTTCTTCGTTGGCCCTTTCAAGGCCCTTAGGAAATTCAAGAAAAATACCCCCATATTCCGCTCAACGGACAAACTATGGAAGACCTGCTCACGGTTGATGAGTGATGGTTGCGAGGCCTCGGTCCTGCTGCTGCCAAGGCTTTATATGCCAAATACTGTGTTTTCACCGGAGGCAGGCACTCAGAACAATAAGCGCGTGACGTCACGTGTACCAATAAGACTAAAGATGGCAATAAGAATAGACTGATTAAACCGTATTGTTCTGTTACATTTGAAATATTCCCGCCGTCTTTGTTGTTTTCGCGCGCTCATGAACGTCTAATTGAGCGAGCCTTGCACCTGGCTCCAAGACGACGACTGATTCCTTCTCGTCAAATCCAACACGATCAACCCCCCACTCTAAGCCCCAGCGCCTCTGTAGAGAATATTTCACCGAGTCCTCAACTTCAAGGTTTTTTCAAGCCATTGTTAGCAAGTTCTCCAAATATGGCGAAATCAATCAAGATGTTGGACAAGATTTCCGGTTGAAAAGGAAATTTATTATCTTTGCTTTCCGCGGTAGGCTTTCAAACCTTGCATATAATCAGTTCTAAATACAAAAATCTAAGAAAAGACTTTTTAAAATGATTTTTGAGTCAGGGAGTAATGAGGGGGGTTATTTTTTGATAGATGAATGAATGAAATAAATAGCCGAGAAAAGAACGAACGAAAATGCGCTCGAAGTGAAATGGGCCAAAATATATTGTTGGTGTGCGTTATTTTAGAAGCGAAGCAGATGGCTTAGATCCGCCATTATTAAGCTTATTTAAAAATGAAGTCAGGGCTCGAACTTAGAATAAGATACTAAATAAGAAAAAAAAAGCATTCGGGTCAAATATCGAAAAAAGGAAAAAGTTTGTATAATGCGTTTTTGTTTTGTTTCTATCCGAAATATTATTCAATTAAGTTGGACTTACGCTGAGTGTAGATGGGATTTTAAAAAAATCCCATGTGCAGGAAGACTTAAAAAGGATTACAAGGAAAGGTTTATTTAAAATGCTCTAAGAAATTCAACTTGCCATCCAAATCTCAAATTCCTCAGCAGAACATAATTTAATTCGAGATCGAGACAAATCCGGAAAAAAAATTGAGCGCATACGAAATAATTGCTTATTGAGAGTTCGTGTATTTGTGTACATGGCTTAGATCCGCCATTATTAAGCTTATTTAAAAATGAAGTCAGGGCTCGAACTTAGAATAAGATACTAAATAAGAAAAAAAAAGCATTCGGGTCAAATATCGAAAAAAGGAAAAAGTTTGTATAATGCGTTTTTGTTTTGTTTCTATCCGAAATATTATTCAATTAAGTTGGACTTACGCTGAGTGTAGATGGGATTTTAAAAAAATCCCATGTGCAGGAAGACTTAAAAAGGATTACAAGGAAAGGTTTATTTAAAATGCTCTAAGAAATTCAACTTGCCATCCAAATCTCAAATTCCTCAGCAGAACATAATTTAATTCGAGATCGAGACAAATCCGGAAAAAAAATTGAGCGCATACGAAATAATTGCTTATTGAGAGTTCGTGTATTTGTGTACATTTTAAAAGTGTACATGGCTTGTCACAGTACCCCGTATACTGGCGAAATCATCCCAGAAGTCTGGATTATAATTGGGCCTAGTGAAAGCTATAAAAATATTAAAAAGTCATTTACAGTTGACTGTCGACGCAATTAATATTCTCCATCAAGGGTTGCCTGGTTTGAGGAAGTCAAAATCTGGTTTAAAGTGAGTCTGATTCACAAGTAGTACAATTTTTCAAAGAAGTAGAAATGTGTTAACTTTTTACGACAGTTTTCGCGCCGCATCGTCAAGTGTGATTCTTTCTCAATACTTTAGAGAGCTTTGGCGTCATTCCTAACTAATCCTTCACTAGTGTTAAGATTAGACCAAAAAGCGAAAAGCTCGCATGGGAATTCATTCACACACACGAAATTGAAAGAAACTTGAAAGAAAAACCTTGAAACTATCGGGTTTTTCACTAACAAGTTACTGCTTTTGTCTGGCTGAATATATTTGTAATTGAGGTTTTGATTTGAATGGATTTCGCTGTCATCGAAACTGATTCTTGTTAGCATGAAACGTCAACTTCTAAAATTGAATTTGCCTCACAGCGCAATCTGAGAACAAAGGACTTTTATAAAGCAAAATCCCTCAAAAACAATTATCGCTCTTTTTGAACCTACTAACATACAAAATGAACTAAAATCAAAATATCCTTAAAGCTACTCTCAAAGTATTTTTCAAGAGAACTTATTAATAAGAAATCATCTTTATCCCTTTGAGTATGTTCATTAATTTTCGCCTTTTGCTTATGTGTACACAGATTTAGACTCGAAAAATGCTTAGCAACCAAATAGAGTGAGTCGTTTATGTAGTGTCCGAATTATTTATACGGAACAAGTTATGTATAGCATTACCCTGGGGCCTTCCCTTTCTGAACTCCAAGAAAAGTGGTATTTCACGAGATGGGTAATTTCTGAACGAAGGAAATGTATAGCTATCAGTGAGAACGAGAGGTCGTATGACTAAATTGTCGAAGCCAAGACTCGCAAATGAATAGACGCAAAAAAACCCCTAGCGATTTCAATGCATTATTTGGAGGCTTGATATTTTTGGTAATTAACTTCGACCGCGTATTCCTTTACTTTTGCGAAAAGACTATGCCACTCGTGGTTGATGTTATTGTTAAAATTCAGTGGCAAAAATGTTTTTTGATCTTTTTGCAATTTTTCCAGCTGAAAAACCTGCACTTACGAGTACAGAGCAAGTTTTCAGAATTACATCAGTTCCGTTTATTATTAAACCAAAAAGATACAATTTGACATTGTTTCAAGAAAGTATTAAAATCACACTTAAAATCTTCTTTTAATATACGAAATCTCATCAAAATATCGACAAAGTATTTCTCCTTAGTGGAAAAGCAACTATATAATGACAACTGTGAAAGGAGAATGCTAATTAGCAGCTAGTTAAATTTCTAAAATAATATTTTCTTAGATGATATTGTGTATGGTTTCACTCGAGAGTGGGTAAGGTCAATAACGTTCCTTTTGCCAATTAAAAAGATAGAATTATCAATAATAAGCCTTTTTCTGTGGATTTACAGATTAAAAGCAACATTTCTTCAACGTAAAATCGTTCGTTTAATCGGACTAAGATTTTATCCATCCACAAAAAAAATTGGTTGAGTATTTTCCCACACGAGAAAGCTAATTCCCTCTTTTGACGCCAGGAGAAAACTATTGACTTTTTCACTCTATTGGGCCCAATTTTTTGCCGAAAAGAAGCACCAACAAGCTTGTTATTGGCAAAACAACTCAATATTGTCCTTTGAACGTATTAACGAGAGGGCATATTCAAGTAGGCGTTCAATGCTGTTATTTCATTTATAACTACGTAGAAATCACAGTTCATTTGTCTTGTGTTTTCCTCTCTTTTAACACGCCCTTAAACTGATTAACTTTGACACTCACTGGAAAGAGCGTTGTTCCAGAGACGGATTAACGTCAATTGTAGGCGTTCAAAATTGTTTATTTTGTGTCAGCCAATAGAATTCAACGACAAACAACTCGGCTGACGTTTCTTTTACTTCACCACGTGTAAACACGCCCTCGTACGGTCACGTGATAAATGGCCAATGACAGAAGAGGTGTAGTCGAAGCAGCGGTGAGAAGACTTCACTCTCTAGGCTCGAACACACTTCGGATTTATAGAACTGAGGCTTCGGTTAAGTATATTATCCCGGTTCTTGCTTGCATGAATGTGATTTCTTCCTAGTCCAAAACCTTCATGTCAGATTTTGAATGTAGGGAAGGTGTAGATGAGCTAGGAAGGCAGCCTATATCCCACTCATCACCCAGCTTAATAGCCAGAAAAACAATTAAATCATTTTAGGAATTAGTTTCACAACTCAGTTTCACTAGCTGTAAATGACCAAATAAGAGACCTCCTGTATTCAAAGTTAATCCTTAAATAAGCTCCTTTAATTCCCTTCCTCTTAGTTTTGTTGTACAATTCCTCAAACACGAAAAGACGGAAGAATTAAAAGTGTATTCCACGAAATGAATGTATGCCTTTATGTTAAGCCTTTCGCGGTGTCAAAACTACAAGAAATGTACAGACACTTCCCCAATAGTCTCAGTTGACTCGAACCTCGGTTAGTTCAAAATCTTTGGAATGTAATCAGTCAATATAAGGAATAGTTCAAAACGCATTTCACAGTAATGTTGTACAATGAATTGCATTTTTAAACATATCTCTTTTGTTGCAAATGTAACACTTTTTATCTCCGTTTGCGACAAAAGATAAAAACTGTTTTACTGTGAACGGAAGGCCTAACCGTAGAAACAGTGATATAGTGAAATTTTATTCAGTCAAGAAGATCAAAATGCCTTCATGTTTTTCTCTTATTTTCGACTCTTTTGTTGCCAACGTAACACATTTTGTCTCCGTTTGCGACAAAAGATAAAAGCTGTTTCAGTTTGAACGGAAGGCCTAACCGTAGAAACAGTGATGTAGTGAAATTTTATTCAGTGAAGAAGATCAAAATGCCTTCATGTTTTTCTCTTATTTTCGACTCTTTTGTTGCAAACGTAACACATTTTGTCTCCGTTTGCGACAAAAGATAAAAACTGTTTCAGGGCGGAACGGAAGGCCTAACCGTAGAAACAGTGATGTAGTGAAATTTTATTCAGTGAAGAAGATCAAAATGCCTTCATGTTTTTCTCTTATTTTCGACCAAGCCCGCCTACTCAAATAGGCTCCACGTCCAGATAATCAATTTTTAACTAAGCCCTCAGCATGAGGCCAATTACGATACGAAGATTTTCGATCGGTAGACTTGAAACGTGGCAAAGCTCGTTAATTACCACGTGTTGACACGCCCTCGCATTTATGGCGGCACTGAAATGTATTTTTTTTCACCTCTTTTAGTCATGTTTCAATCACGCGTTAACATGACATGGTTGAAGCATTGCGCTTCCTCGTAAGTTTTATATAAAAACATTGGAGGTTTAGTAAATCTTGAAAGCTAGTTAAGGCTAGCTGTCTGTGAAAAGTAAGTGCTGAGTTTTTCCTAAAACATCGCTTTAGTCGTTCTCTTTCCCTGGTCAAATAATATACGAGGAATCAGTTCGCCTAACACACGTAGTAAACTCACCTTTAACAATACTAAGGTCTTCTAAGTTACCATGTTGGGAACCATTGTTAAGACTGAGATAACTACAGTTAAATGTTCCAATATGACCACAGCTATACACCCAGGGTATTCAGATATATCCAGACGGACGAGTCGTGACAGACTAACAAATCGTCATAATGTGAAAACAGGACGGACGCACTTTGAGACGTAAAAGTCGTCTGATTTTGTACGCCTATTTGATCTTCTGTCCATGCAGACGATATTTCTGAGTCGTCATTTTCGTCTGGGTGGACAACGGTCTGTTCGACTCAAATTCACACCAGTTGAACAAATTGTCGTACAGATACTCAAAGGAGGATTGCACTAGAAGAGGGTGTGATGGTTTTTCAGTGTCGCATTTATCGCCTGGACGATCAAATCGTTAAAAACCCGACTTCAATTGCTCCTTTTCATTATGACGTCACGGCTTGTTAAAAAGGGAGACAGAATCGTCTAGAAAAATAGAAATTTGTTTACAATTCGCTCTGCTAAGAAAAGTTTTAACTCAAATGGCCTGCTACCCATATATGTGTTTAATAAACAATATTTATTGCATTTGATGGCTGTAACCGCTCTTCTTCGTTCTATAAAACGCATTTGATATCAATTTTCTTTGTTGTTCAGTTGTTGCTGTTTTGTCCCCCTCCCGCGACCATGATCCTTTGCGTTTAAACAATAGAATGTTTTGATGTGACGTCATAGTGCAATTCCACTAAAATGACCAAATCGTTAGATGACTTTCCCGTTCACACGATTTGTGTCTTCGAGCTAGAGACAACTCGGCTCTATTGCTGGGGTGCATCCATACCTTCGGGAATCCAAAGACAATGAAGCGGTAGCCATGTTGGATGACCAAACAATAAACGCTAATGAGAAATCTTTTGTTGAAGGTCAACCAAGATGGCTGCCGTGACGTCACATGCACCCCAAGAATATAAACAGAGCTGACTTCAATAAATTCGTACCCTTGTACTTTACACGATTAGCTTTTGTTGCAGCGTCAAAGAACAAGAGCATGTAACACTTATAATTACAATTTGAAGTCACCCCATTTCCATGCCCACCAATCCATCTATTATTTACATCATAATGTCTTCTATTCCCTTGGATATGTTAGCTTCAGGCGTAGTCCAGACGCCCCATGCTGGTACCGATTAATATTTTAGTCAGTTATAATATTAGTCTGGCCTGCATGCTGTCGTACCGAGCCCTTAGGCCACACTTAATCAAACTTTTTAAATATTGATTGAGACGTCCAACTTTCTTTGTATTGAATTGGCAACAAGTGGTGGGATATAAAGCAACGGTTTAAAGGGAGAAATGGCCCCAAAAAGTAGCGAGGGAAAAATATGGCCGAAAAATAGAAAGGTTTGGAGGGAGAACGGTTCTGGTGAAGGAAGAGTACGAAAAAAAAGTAGAACGGGAGAAATTGGACAGGAAAACTGGTTTGGTGAAAGAGGAATACGTTAAAAAGGAGGGAGGGAGAAATTAACTCAGAAAGTAGGAGAAGGGAGATTAGCCCCCTTTTCCTCTCCACTCCTTAAGCCTTCGTGCATTGGTCTTAGTAATTTGCAAAGTCCCTCTGTAGCGAAACGATATCATCTGAAATGAGATTCATGAAATGACTGGAGATTATTCCAGTGCTATGTAATAATAATTGCTCCTTATTTTACTCTCAGATCGGGACATTCTCTCGATAAATAGCTATATTGTTCTAATATTTCCTTTGAATCGAAAGGGAGTCTTTCTGCTTTCGTCACTTTTCTTTCCCAGTTTTTCTTTCTCATTTCTTTTTCTTTCTTTCTTTTGAATTGCTTACTGTTTACAAGCCTACCACTTCGTTAGTCATATTCAGTTAATGAGTCATCACTCAACTGCCAGCTAAAATCGACATCAGATTAAAACAGCTTGTACCTCCACGAAGGTTCAATATTCAAAAGATACTAAAAAGATTGCAGACTTTGATAGCATCCACCGACAAACATAGAATAAATCGTTCATACTCTTCATATATCCACAATCAAGCTATATATTGAGCACTCGAAATCAAGATTTCTGAGTAAATGTATCTTGATCTCTTTCTTATCATCAAGAAAGAAAAATCATTATTTTTATATTCTTGTTTAGTCGAGATACAAATCAAATAATCAAATATACAATAACACTGAGATGATGGCTTTTAATGTGCTTTTGAGTTCCCGACAATTAAAGTTTTTAACTTTTATGTAGGCCAAGCAGTTCATGGTGAGTGTCAATTGGTCTGGAATGACAGTCGGTTTTAATCTTAATTTGTTGCTGCGGAAATTCTTCCGTGGTTGTGAGGAGGTGGATTAATGACCGTTTAGGCTTTGAACAACAAAGCTCTTCTCGACAATTCGTTCATCCATTCATCCAATAGTTCATTCATTCGTTTGTAGATGTCCATTCCTTTACGTGTGGCAATCATTCATTCACTCATTCACTCATCCATCCATCCATCCAATGTTTCTTTGTATACCTTAATTCCTCCGCGAGTTGCAATCATTCATTCATTCATTCATTCATCCATCCATCCATTCATTCATTCATTCATCCATCCGTCCATCCATTCATTCATCCATCCATCCATCCATTTATTCATTCATTCATTCATTCATTCATCCGTCCATCCATTCATTCATCCATCCATCCATTTATTCATTCATTCATTCATTCATTCATTCATTCATTCATTCATCCATCCATCCATTTATTCATTCATTCATTCATTCATTCATTCATCCGTCCATCCATTCATTCATCCATCCATCCATTTATTCATCCATTCATTCATTCATCCATCCATCCATTTATTCATTCATTTATTCATTCATCCATCCGTCCATCCATTCATTCATCCATCCATCCATTTATTCATTCATTCATTCATTCATTCATTCATCCATCCGTCCATCCATTCATTCATCCATCCATCCATTTATTCATTCATTCATTCATTCATCCGTCCATCCATCCATTTATTCATTCATTCATCCGTCCAACCATCTGTCCATTCATCCATTCATTCATCCATTCATTGATTCATTCATTCATCTATCTGTCCATTCATACATTCACCCATCCATCCAATGATTCATTCATTCGTTTGTAACCATTTTCTCCTTCACGTGTGGCAGCCATCCATTAATTCATCCATCCATTCATTCATTCTGAGTTTACTTCGTTAATTTCATACAGTTGAATACCCCGTAAGCGACCATCCAAAATGTCAAGTTAAGGTGATCGCTTTAGGGAGGGGGAGGGGTGGGTGGGGGTCGCCTGCGAGAGTAAACACCATTTTGAGTCATGCGGAAACTGCTGCTATTTTACTCACATCAATTCCCCATGTAAGAGTCATTCATATTTTACCGTAATAAGAGCGTTTCCTCGGCTTAGTAGTGTATTAAAGATATTTATGTCAATGTATGACAGCAACATGAGGAACTCGAATTGTGAGAGAAAGATTTATGCATCAAGTGGTCGAATACGGGAGGGTAAAGCAAGGAAACGATAAACTATCGTCACTTAAAGTGGTCACGGTCGTTAGTAGCCAATGATAGTGATTTGTATATATGGGAAACTTTTTTTTTAATTTCGAAAACCGGTTACACAAGAGAGGTGTTCGACAGTATATTGTATAATGGGTGTGAAACGTATCAACTGAACTACGGTTCCACAGAAATGGGTTTTGCTGTTTTTATGTTTTCCCTTGCTTTTGTTATACCAACAAATTTAACGTCTGTAACATCAAAAAACTTTGTCTTTTTAACGACTTTTAATCATCATTGAAACTCAAAGTTTTTGATCACCACGTGGTGGCGAGACAAGTTGACATGACAACTCTTGCGCTACTACAAAACTCTAAGTTTAATACACTCTTAAGTTTTAGTCTTTCGTGTGGACTGTGTTTACTGTGATATTAACAACGATATTAAAATAGTTTCTATTAATGTTGCAAATTACCAAGACTATTCGATATTAGAAAAGAATAGCTTGAAAAAATTTAAGAAAATTATTTGCGTATACATTGTAATGGAAACTGTTCAGACAAAACGTTTCCCCATCTCAGCATTTTGCAGGAATTTCTTTTCGCAAAGTACATAGCCAAATGATAAATTGCACATCAAATCTGATGAACATTATGCCAAAAAATAGTAAATTACTCTTTTTCGTGATATGACTAGCGGTACTAAAAATGTCAATAAATAAGAAATACAGTTTCTAATGAATGATGCATGTAATATGAAGTTGAGATTTTGTTCCTGAACTCAGCTCTCAGACGAAATTTGTCGAGACTTATACTTCGTCGTTACTGGCTACTATTTTGAAATGGTCTACCACTTCGAAATGGCGGCAATAAATTTAATTTGTTCAATGCTTGAAGGCCCGGAACTTCCAAGACATTTTTAATTTAAAGTTCATGATTGTAAAGTAGTACTGGAAAAGAAATACCATTTAATTGCTCTTAGTCTGCCATTTTCGTCTTGTAATTAAACGCGTCGAAAACGAACTCATGGAAGGTTTTTTTACGCGTTTCACCCAGCCAAGGAACAAAGAAATGGGAGAAAAAAGAGAAAGAAAAAACATTGAACGTGAACTCTGAAAGAAAAGTAGCTTTTTTATTGATTTTTGTAGTTTCAAGCTCTTGAACATTCTTTACTCAGTCTACTAGCTTCGAACAATAAAAATGACAAAATGATTTACTTTTAGATGAGGAATTTCCTTGAACGAATCAACAACTTGACAGCGACATAAAGAGAGCTGGAAAAATGCGTTTACAACGAATAGTTTTGACTGTAAAGAAATTGAGACGATATATGCAGAATGTTAATTCGGCTGCTTTTACCTATAAACTTAAGTACAAAACGGGTTTCTCTGTTCTCGTAAAAAAAAGAAACGCTTTAAGGGCGCTTCAAGGCCTATATCATGCTTATTAAAATGAACAAAATATGTTTTAGAACAAAAGTAAATGGAGATGAAGTATAGTTTAAAGGCAGTGAAATGTTTTGTTTCTAAAAAAAAGCTATTTTCATTCAGACTCGGGGCTGTTGTGAATAAAATGACTTTGTGTAAATGGCGGGAAATTCTCCCGCTGTCAACAACACGCGCGTCAGTAACATGATGCAAACCGCAACATGATGCAAAACTCCCCAAAATAACATCTTTTTCTTATTTTTCATTAGTGTTTTTATTTTTCTATTTTGATGCTCGTTTAGATTCACAAGAAATTTGTTTCGTTAAAAACTCATCAGAGATTTGTAATTGAACTTCCGACAACCCGACAACACTGATTAGGAATTAAGAATGGCTGAAAATTTTGTTTTCAAAATATACTGAATTTGTTTTCACGTCTGTGATAGTCGATTTGTTGAAATTACTATCTGAAAGATACATCGGCATAAGAGAACACCAAAATAAACTTTGCTCATATCTAGATAACTTTTTCATATATATCTAAATTGTTGATGTACCGATCTTTGAAGATTATTTAGATATTTAATTTATATTATTATTAAACTAAAGTAAAAATTTATCTATTCTGTTTTTATCGTTTCTTTACGTTGAAGATGAACACGCTAGAGCGTCATGTGGTCGTAAATTTCCATGAAATTTCTTTTTTATAATTTCGTCTGCGTTTTTAATTAAAAAGTGTAAAATTAGGTGTCAAAATAGGTGATACCAAACTTCCTGTCCTTCACAATGAAAAGATGTTGGCACGGCATCATGTTGTCAAGGGCAACGTGACGTCACGACATACCGCGCAAAAATAACAAATGAAACACACCAATGTGTTTATCACGATTTAATTTCTGATTTTACATTTCTTAGAAAAACAATTATTAATACATAAACTAGACTCGATCCGTACCTCTGTTTCACTCAACTCTTCGTTGAATTCTTTTCTTTGTTTATTTATATCTTTCCGTTCCGGCCTTTCTGTTTTTGCGACAGATATCCTGGATGGAGAGTTCCACGTGACACCACATCACGTGACACTACATCACATGACACTACATCACGTGACACTACCTCAAGGGAGTTCAAATCCCAGAGGGTCCATACTATACTCTAGCAGAGCCAGAGAACTATCTCTCATTAGACTAAGGAACTTCTGCAGTTCATCCTTTCTGAAGACCTGAGGAAAACAAAAGCAATTCAGAAACAAAGCGAATCTTTAATTAGCTACAAATGGACTAAGGCCAGGCTGATTTCTCTCTCAATAGCCTGACTTGCCGAGTTAGCGTTGTAACCTGTGTTCTGTCAAAGCGAGAGCGGGGTTGGGGCCGCAATCTTCAGCCGAACTGCAATTCAATGTGATGACTCAGCTCTTCTGGTGTTTGGATGCATTGTCTGGGGTCTTTTTTGTTAACGTTGGCAAATATTTTTTTCTTTTGCATTGCATTTAAATTGTTCCTTTTATTCTCTTTCATTTTCATGAATTTCCTTTTTTAAAGAATTTTGTTCATCAAAGGTTCCGTTTTGAAAAATATTCATCAGTTTTTCAACGTCGCTCTAGCCTCCTCCGTAGGCATCTCTATTTTCTCCCTCTTTGGGATTCCTGTGGGATTCTTGCACAGGAAACCCAAGATATATGAAAATTCAAATTACGCTGCGGTCGCTCATTTTTTCCGCGATTCGTTGTTATTGATATGTAGTAAATGTAATATCTCAACTAATGATGTCTCACCTTATATAATTCATATTGCTCTGATGCAACAATGTCAGCCAACTGAGTGCACTGTAAGAATAAAACAAAGTCTTAAAACCTATCTCTTGTTCTGCATTAGAGCAAAACGAAACAAGATATTGCCTATAAAAAAAGGCAAAGGCCAATGTTTTACTTCGAAATCGCGGGGAGTGGTTGCCCAATCTTCCGAGCCAGAGGCTCATGTATCAAGCGTTCGAAGGTGCGCCCTCTACCCCCTCTCTCCATCAGTGCTCCGTTTTAAGGGTATTTAAAGCTAATTAAAGCTACACGGAAAGGAAAGAAGTCGAAACAAGGATGTGAAGTCACTGGGGATCGAACTCGGGACCTCTCGCACCGAAGGCCGCGCACTAACCAACTGTGCCATCCTTGCTTCGCCTGTGGCTAGCGATCTTTTCTAAATCCTCAGATTCCTCAGATACACAATTCATGCTCAGGTTTGCAGACTATAATATGATACAGCATTTCCTACCCCATTATGCGCAACTGGCTAGAGACGGGACTAGCTAAGTTCTACAAAGGTTTATTTCAATGACAAGGAAGGTGAAAACTGAAATGCAAAGCCGAAGCTATAGCCGATTGATTGCGCGCTACGTTGCAGTAGACGCATGATGCAATTCTACGTGTTGCGCGCAATGTTACAAGAAAAGTTGTATTCTCTAACGTTTCTACTACTTCTAAAATTACATAACCAACGTTTTCTTGTATAGATGCAACAATTCCCGATGAATGCTATCATTCTAAAGATTGTTTACCCTGACCTTGCTTGCGCGCGCTGAATCGTAATGAATTCTGGGAAATTCCGGAAAGGTGCATAACGAAATAGACTACCTGGATTTAAGTATTCCTTTGAGAAAAGGCTCTCGCTTTTTAGTCTCAAACACGCTTTTTAACCAATCAGAGCGCGCGATTACTTTTTACTGTTTTAGTATAATCTATAGCTTATTGCACAAACATATTGACTAGAAGCTGAGATCGAAATGGCTCCTGGCTTAGACTTGCTCCAAGTCTCGCTCGTCAATTTTTTCCGTTGTTTTAAGGCTTCGCCATTTTCCATTCCTTGGGCTTCCCGTGTCGAACTGGAAGTGCCCAATTTGAAATCCAAATACACCACAGGAAGCCCAAGCAACAGAAAAAATTAACGAGCGAGACTTGGAGCAAGTCTACTGGCTCTACTAGTAATATTTGGATTAATGTGTGTTTTATCTCCGAATTCGATCTATATAATCGTCAATAATCGTGTCTAGAATACCAAAAATTTGTCTTAGTCGTGTTTGAAACATCCGCGCGCTTCTTTAAAATGATCTAATCAACAGATTTTTCAATGTTCATTTTGATCTCAGCTTTTATGATTTGAAAGAGTCAATGTTTGTGAAAACAGCTATAAAAATTCTAATCCTTTTGTCTAACCCTATTGCAATACATTCAATACCAAAATAACACAAATAAACTGCTTATAACTGGCACATTATAAATTATAAATTAGATATACTATTTTACAAAAGGTTGTCAGACGAGAGATCTAAAGCAGCGCGACTAGACCGAAAAGCAGTATGGGTAGATGCAAAATTTAACTGATTTTTCGGGTTTGGTCTTGATTTAAGACATCAAGAAATTAACTTCTTTGTTGTATAAGGGTAATGCAAGCCAGATGAGGATATGGTGTTGATATTTGTGTGGTTTTATTGTTTTAATAATGTTTACCCATACTCCCCTTCGGGCGAGTCGCGTATGCTTGGGGTCTCTGGCCCGACAACGTTTATTGAAATAGGTGAATTCTTTGAACCATGAATTACCTGTTTGTATTGTCCAGTAGAATGATGTACAGTGTGGAGTAGAAAACAAACCAGAGGAAGACATAATTGTCGCAGAAGTTGTAACTGTTGTCTACGTGTTTGGTCTTCATCTCCATCCTATATCAATCATACAAAAAGTTGACTTTGTGGTGTTGGGAATCCTGTGTGCTTCCTGAATCTAAGGCAATCTGGTATAACAAATAACTGCAAAACTGCAGCTTCAAAAGGTGGTTTTGCGTTGTTTTATACTTCTATTGATTATAAGGCGGCCGCTTTTTACTAAGTCCAAAAAAGTGATTTCCTCAGTTTGCTTTATACTTTGCCTTCAATTCTCTGTTTGAATGAGGGGCAAAACCGCGCCATAGGCTTTTAACCAGTACAATTTATTCTGAAAACTTGCAATCCAGCTGATGCATCTTCCACGTAAGAAAGGATATACCGTCTATTGATAGCATCTTATACCTACTCCCAGTCTGGTAAACACGATCTGATTCAAACAAACGAACAAACAAAAAGGTTTTATAACTTACAAGTCTTTGATCGACCATCCATCCGCCATCAGGAAATAATAGGACATTGTACAGTCTCTCCACGGTAGCCTTTGGAAAGAAAATGAATAACAGATATGGGGAAGGTGTGAGAATTAAAACAGGAGTTGAACCACTAACTAGGAATTCCGTGAAAGTCGTATAGTATGTTGACCTTGACCACAACAGACCATTTCACGGTTCTCGTCGTCCAACCTCAGCCTCGACACCGTGTAGTATATTCCTTAGAATTTGACTACAGCCCATGGAATTTTAAAGTGTTTCGATTGATGTGTGCATTCCTTACATCGCCATGGGCTGTAGTCAGTTTCTAAAGAGTATATTACATGCTGTCGAGGCTGAGGTTGAACGACGAGAACCGTGAAATGGTCTATTCTTTTCAATCAGAGCGAAACATACCTTTGAGTGGATATCTAGAGTGTTATGCCATCGTTCCAGGTCAATCTGATGAAATATAAATGAGAAACGGTCAGATCAGGATTTGATACTCAAAGGAAAGAATCTACACATAAAACAAATTTGAAATGAAACCAATAAAGGCTTTCATTCATTCATTCATTCGCCCGTCCGTCCGTCAGTCCGTTCATTCATTTTTTTGTTCGTTTGTTCATTCATTCGTTTGTTCATTCATGCATTCGTTCGTTCATTCATTCGTTCATACATTCATTCGTTCGTTCGTTTACTCATTCATTCATTCAGCCATTCATTCTCATTCATTTGTTCATTTAATCTAATCATGGACTAGTTCCATCAGAAAGGCAGTCTCATATTTTCTAATGTCAGTTTTATTCCGTTGACACATACCCGCAAGGGCACTTCCCTTACACTACCAATCATAGCAAACACACCTCAAATTGTTTGTGTTGCTGTTCCAATGCAACTTTTTCGGTAAAATTAGAGTACTTCTCCATTCGCGGCTTATTCTTTTAATAAACAATAATAATAAAAATAATAATTAAAAAAACCCTAATAAATAACTATCATTCATAAAAAGCATAATCAACAAGGTGTATAAAGAGATACAAGGTGTGGGTGTTTAAAATGGGATTGGTGCTATATCATGTATATGGAAAAACCCCTTTCTCAGGACGATCTTTTAGAGTTGAGAGATTCGCTATTTTTCACGCCACAATATTGCTATTTCTTTGAATTTGTGGCTCGTCAATGTCTGATAGATTTGCTTTGAAACTAGACTCACGTCACGCGTTCCGCGCCATATTACCACAGGAAGCCCAACCTGATTTCTTTGCTTTGAAACAAGACTCACATCGAAATTCAAATGCGCACGCGTTCGCCATATTACCACAGGAAGCCCAACCTGATAACGTCGAAGTTCAAATGCGCACGCGTTTGTCATATTACCACAGGAAGCCCAACCTGCTTTGAAACGAGACACATCGAAATTCAAATGCGCACGCGTTCGCCATATTACCACAGGAAGCCCAACCTGCTTTGAAACGAGACACATCGAAATTCAAATGCGTATGCAGCCATGAGAAGAAGGGCCATTACACTATTAAACATTCGCCTAAATATGAGATGTAAATATAACCCGTGTTGTTAAACTACGTACTGGTGCCTCATGATGGAAATGTTGGAACCAATCGTTAAACGAGTCTTGTGCATCCTGAAATCACAAAACCATCAACGTTATCAATCGCATCATAGACGTTTGTCGCGGGTTCCCCTTGGGGGAGGAATGAGTAGGGATCCAATAAAGAAGGGGGTGGGAAGGGGGTGGTGATAGTTGTTTTTACCCACCAGATATGCTTTAATACAAAGGTATTCTCTGATAGCATTGTCGTCTTCAGCAGGTAATGCGCTACTTCCAGCCTACCACAGAAATGAATACTGATTACATCAAAGAACAGATGATATTGATTAGATGACACTGGTAGTACATGACCATGAAGATAATATGGCCATTTATACAAGAGAAAATAGGGCGAGTTTGATCTAAGACGCGATATAATAAGACGCGAATTCTCTAAACGACTATTGTCCAAGATGCAAACAAAACAACTCAGAACGCTGTTCCCCGATAAGTTGCGTCTTAGACTAAAAGTGCCGTTTATATGGAAAGGTTCGGGTATAAGATAAAACGTGTCTTATTTTCGCTCGTATACTGAAACGACGACGACGACGACGACGATGATGACAACGATGATGACAACGATGATAATAATAATAATGTATCTATATAGCGCATTCCACAGCGTCTCAATGCGCTCTACAATGCAGAAATTCTAATACTCTCACACTCACTCCTTACTACATTAAATATTCTAAACACCCAACTCAACTCACCAATTCGGTTTGATGGAGGGAGGAAAACCGGGGAAAAACCCTCGGAGCAAGGGAGAGAACGAACTTACAAACTCAACTCACATGAAGTGCCCCATCCGGGAATCGAACCAGGGACCACAGCGGTGAGGTCTGACCACTCGGCCACTGCACCCTCGCTCCCCCGGTGATGATGCAAGTAGTTATAATAATGATATTCACAATAATAATCTAGAATGGCATCACTAATCCACAGTACAGAGACAACGTGAACATACCCTCATCTGCCATTGTTTATATATCACATCAATAGACCCTGATGGGATCTTGTTGAACACTTCACGTGCTGCTTCGTGTTTGCGCATAGCTACGAAAACAAATGTACAGTTATAAAGTTGATTGGGTGTTGGTCTTTCACATCATGATACCAACTATAAACTATACCTATATCACACTATACCTACCTATAAAACATCTCATTATGGCATTGCCTTGCTTCAGGGCCTCTGCACGCTGCGATGGATCAAACACCAACCACTCAATAGCCTCGATTTTCTTACGATCTTGCTGTAAGACAACAGTTAAAATCAACGTAAATTGCACCTCTATAAATACGTATCATACAAAACTCTACTTATCATAAGGAGACTAGCGAGTGAACTAGTTTGGGCTGTGTCGGTGTAGGTTTGTCGAGCACAGCTAATTCCTGTCACGAAAGGGGTGTGGACTTACATCAGAGGTGGCGGCCTCCAGGGCTGGTCCCAAGTCACTATCAATCTTGAAATCCTGCAAACAGAAAAATCAAAGAAATCTCCTTAGTCAATAAGAAAGCAAAAATTTTACAAACGACAGGTTATTGAATTGACCACTTACCTTGCCACGAATGTTCTCAACAACTGTCTTGGTGATTGATGGGACATCAAGCCCTGCAGAACAAAGATGAACATGTCAAAAACAGTTTTTTCCCCTTCTTCCCTCCTCCCCAGTCCCCCTCCTTTCCCCTCCTCCCCTCCCCAGTCCCCTTCCACTCTTTCCCCTCCCTTCCCTTCCCAAAAATAAGGGCATGATACTCAGGCTACATGCAATACAACAGATGGCTGGAAGATTTTTTAAAAAAGAGTAATGTTATGACATTCCAATTTGTCTATTTTTGTTTATTTTTTGTCTCCTCAATCTCAGTGTCAATATCAGATATTCTAGTGGGGTCCACTTCCTGAAAGCCCCGAGGACTTTACGGCAGGCTTGTTAATTTACGTTACCCGGTAAAGTTTACAGATGTTTTTCGAAGTAAAGGTTAAGGTTACTTTATTTTACTTCGAAGAGCGGAGAGTGGTTGCCAAATTCTCACAATCCAGAGGCTCTTGTTGAAGCTTTCAAAAGTGCACCCTCCATCCCCTCTCTCCATCAGTGCTCCGTTTTAAGGGTATTTAAAGCTAATTAAAGCTACACGGAAAGGAAAGAAGTCGAAACAAGGATGTGAAGTCACTGGGAATCGAGCTCGGGACCTCTCGCACCGAAGACCGCGCACTAACCGTGCCATTCTTGCTCGAATTGCACATTATTTTCAATTTTCATGGTTTCACAGGCAAATTTACGGAAGCGCCTGCACTCCTGTAAATTTTACCGTAAATTACCAGGCCCGTCATTGAGTCTTTCAAGAAACAGACCCCACACTTCCCGCATCATTTCTCCCAACACAATGTTATTCTCCTGGTCTAATCTTCCCTTACCTGCACTTTCTGCAAGTTCAAGGCATTTCTGTCTTTCTTTTCTATCTACGATTTCTACAAGAAAAGGAAAAATTAAAGCTTAGTTGAGAGTACATCGAAAGGTCTATTTGGCCTAATAAAATTGAAGAATTTGGAAAATTAAAATACCGAAAAAAGGGTGTTTTTTTTTGCAAAACACTGAGAGAACTTTTACAAACGGGTAAAACAATTATAGCTCTTTTCTCATAACTACAATCAGAAGACCACAACAAAACTCTTGTATTGCATCCTTTTGTTGTTGTCATATGTCAAACAAGGGCATGCAAATCAAAGGTAGGGTCCTACACGAGTGAACCAACCACTCTAATAGGTATGGAGGTCCTCGGTAATCACAGTTCCAGTAATAAGAGCTATTACCCTCTAAGAAGTAAGCATAAGTTTCAACTTGTAGTCCAGGTGACAATGTAGCTGTGTATGTTGCAACAAGAGGAACTTGATGGTTGTCAATTAAATTCTAAACAGATTGAAAATAAAAGACAAAATTAAGTTTAAACATTAGCTTAAAAATTTTGAAATTGCCCTTTTTTCTAATGATGGATCCATTGACTGGTCACGACAAAGTACTCTACATTCTTTGAGTTGAATTTCTTTAAATCTTTTAGCCTGTGTGGCATACTGTGAGGGGAGAGGGGAGGGGGAGGGGGAGGACAAAAGGGGAGGAGGAAGAGGAAGAAAAGGAAAGGAGCTTGATATTCATTTAGAGATTTGCTCTTGTTCAGGCTAAAACATCAATATTACTTTGAATTTATGGCTTGTCAATGTCTTATAGCATTGCTTTGAAGCGATACTAAATGCAAAAATTCAACTACACATGCAAACAAGAGGAAAAAGAGGTTATTTGCACGTAATTGATTGTAAGGGCTGGTCACCCAGCAAACTGACTGGCTGTGAACTCAACTTTGCTGGGTTATGCCAGGCTGTCTTGAGAAACCCAAACCAACTTTTGATTATAAATATCTCAAGTCTTGCCCAGGTGTCATAGCCAGTTGCTTTACAAATTAAAATCTTAATAAACCCTTTTCATGCAATAAGGTTTTCACCAATTAGCAATACCTGTACATATGCCTTTAATATGGGACCAGTCAGTTCATCCTGGAAAAGCAGGAAAAAATGTTAATCTAAAATAAATTTTAACCGATGTATGCCTCGCATTTGAATATATACATATAGATATTTGCGGTATATAAATCTTAAAATTTATTTAATTTATTTATTTATTAAAACCTAAAAACTAACGAAGTTTGAAATATCAAATATAGGTGACAGTGACAAAGGGCAAGCCATGGCTCAAACATCAGTAATGTACAGTGTCACAGATTTCCATTTAATTCTTGTTGCATCTTTATACACCAGTGCAGGTCAAACTAATGCACTTGCCAGCTTCCATGTGAAGGACATGATCTAACTTACTTGTGTTTCAAGTCCTGATGCTCTCAGAAAACAAAGAAAATGAGCCATGAATCTCAACGTGTGATTGGATGGTGCAGGGTCATCTTGTAGCCATTCGTTCATTGACTTCAGCAAACCTGGTAGTAAAGATACATTCATTCAGAATCATTTTTTTACTCCAGTCTCAGAAGTAGGGAACATTTCTGCCACCTGTTAGAAATTCTATGCAAAGCCCTGCATTTGTTTGTTAAATTTTGCAGGGTTATTCTTCCTAGTTTGAATGTATTTGTTGATTAAAGTATAGAGTAATGTACAAAATCTGCAGCAACCTGTTGGCCAACAGTCAGCCAATTGTCTGGCAAGAAACAATCAACAAATGGCCAACAAATGCTTGAAAATCCACCAACAAATGGCAAAAACAATAACAACAACAACAACAATTACAAACAGCCGACAAACCACAAACAGTTGGTTGACAGTCCGGCAACAGCAGAATTGCTTTCATTATAATTTGATACTTGTATCATGCTGTTTGTTTCAAAGAAAATTCTTTATTTTAAATACACAACAGTAGTATTACCATGAATATCATTGAGTATGATATGTCTTTGGATGACATGGTGAGGGTCATCTACCTTCCTTCGTACAGTCTGAAATAAATAAATCATTGGAATGAGAAAAATTTATTTATCATACTCTCATTATTTCAAAAATATCACAAAATTGACAAAAATTCAGGTGAAAAAATAATTCCCACTTAGTAACCACACATGCTACCCTAACAAAGTTATGTGCAGGGGCGGATCCAGGGGGTCTCCATAGGTGCACAGACCACCCATAGCACCGTACAAGATGAACATCATTAGATTCCATTGTTAGGAGGCCGCCATCTTGGATGTGACATCATCTCTTTTAGACACCCCCTTTGCAAAATCCTGGATCTGCCCCTGATGTATACTACATTCTATGTGATATTTCCCATCATTCCAGACTGCACTAACAGTGATACCTGTAGCAAAATTCATACCTCATTTGGACATGATTTTAACTCATCAAAGATCTTCTCAGGATTGAGTCTATGAGAACAAGATAATGTGAATGTTGACATCCCATAAAGAACAATTTTAGTACTAGAAGAATCATCCCAAAAAGTTAGCTCTAAAAGCATTGTCCATTTAGTGGACTCTGCTAGTCAGGATGGCCAATTCTTAATGGTACACCTTGTTCTGGCTATTCCTAAGAAGGATTTCCATTCTGGGTCTGGTTGTTTGAAAGGCAGATTAGTGCTAGACCAGGCTTAAAATTGAAGGGTTTTGTTTAGAATTAACCCTGCGCTAGTGCTAACCCGGTCTTTGAGCAACCAGAGCCTTGCTGGCTGGTTCCAACCAAATAGAAATACCCTACGTTTAAGCATCAACAAAGGAACTTGGTGAATCAAGAGGCAACAAACTGGAATTTACTTGAAAAAACTTACGCTTGGTCCCAGTATGCTGCAGGTAGATTTTCTAACTCTCTGTCTGTCCTTGAGTGGAGTCGTAATTCCTATATACATTATAGAACAACTTACAATAAGAAGTGATCATCAATCATCATCAATGTCAATCAGTCATCAATCAATCATTATCTATGTGATCATAATCATAATACAATAAAGATTGTAATCATCATCATCATACCTGTTCAACACGTACATCAACCATCACCTTGTAGTAAGCCCATAGAAAATCTTCCCATGATTCACAAGCAGGCAAAAAGCTAAAGAAATGAACATACATGTATATATAGTACACAAATGTATAAATTTTTCTTTATTTTCACAAGTTGTGTACAAATATTATACTAATCTATTGAAAAGCAAAGAAAGAAAGGAAGGGAGGGAGGGAGGAGGGAGGAGGGAGGAGGAAGGAAGAAGGGAGGGAGGGAGGGAGGGAGGGAGGGAGGGAGGGAGGGAGGGAGGGAGGGAGGGAGGGAGGGAGGGAGGGAGGGAAGGAAGGAAGGAAATAAAGAAAGAAAAATATGCCTCAATTTATCAAGGAATCTGACTGAAGGACAAGGATAAAAATTCATCTTAGGAAAGTTCTTATTGATGATATTTACAGCAAATAAAACATTTTGTTTTTCAATCAAGATAGCTTGGAGCTGTTTACCTGGTTCAAGTTGCCACAAAAAGCAGCATAAATAGCCCTTTCATAGAGATTATAATTATTCTGTAACAAGTAAAAAAATATTAATTATTGATCATCACTGTGACGACAACAACACAAGGCAACACATACTTCATTAGACATGTTCCAGGCACATTTCTTCCAAACATCTCTGTGTGGGTTACCTTCTACTGGAGACAGTGTACCATCACCAGAAACTACAAAATACAACAAAGTTTGTACTGTGAGGGTACAGTGGAGTGGGCCAGACCACACTTCTTGGGTTAAACATCTTTAACAGATATTCATTCATAGAGGTATTAAAAAGTATGGAGCTTCTTAAAAAGTGGACGTCTTTTAACAAGCTGCTAGCACTTAATGACAATAGGGCTATTTATAAGCAGGAAGTAAGACATGTTACATACATACATATTTTATTTAGCACTGCGATTTTTAAAACCTATTTACATATATTACAATACAGACATTATACAAACTTTTAGATGCAAGCCATCTACAATAACCTATACAGGCTAGCCAAGGTGCAATTTATATAAGGTGCTAACCTCTCCATATATGTGTCACTTTTTGTTCTAAGATGTGCCTTATCAAGGAACAGCATTCTGAGCTTTTTCTTGACAAGGTGTGTCTTCAGACTTAAAGTGTTGTTTACACTGAGAGGTTCGCACCTTATGTGAGGTGTGTCTTACAATGTATTTGGTCTGGTATAAATAGCCCTGATTACTGTAGCGGTGTGTCATATAAACAATAGTCCAGTTTCCAATTACTAGAGACCGCTGAGCTTCTTGACAAAAGGTGCATTTATGCAGGGTTAGCCTCCTTTTCAAGAAAGACCCATGGGAATATATCTCATTTCTGTATTGTTCTTAGTCAAAATGTTTTGCTTTTCTTGCTGGTATTTTCGAATAATCTACCTTGACTCAAAGCTAACCCTGCGCCAATGCGTCTGTTGTCTAATTTTACAGCGGTATGAACAAACTTGAAAAAGGTCTATTGATATTTAATACTACATGTACAGATGATAGACTTTAAATTAGAGTTCTTTGAGCAAATGGTACCTCCATCAATATTTGGGTCATGCCAAAGTTTCCAGCCTTCAAGAGAAGCTGCTCTCCATGCTTGACCACACCTTTGACATAAACACTGTGCCTTTAAAGCAAAGAAATGTTATTACATCTGTAATAGTTTACAAATGAATGTGCATCCCCTAAGCATAGGTACGTTTAGTATTTACACCAAGGGAGAGTACAATAATTAGTGCATCTTTCCTGTGACAGTACAATGTCTGTGAAAACAATATTATTTTTGAAATTCTTGCCATAACTGTGATAAAGTGGATGTGTATGACTGAGAAAATGGCACAATCACTGCACAGTACAGTTATTTCAGTAGGAATTTCTAATGTTCTTATAGCATTACGGCACTGACACAGTCATGGCAAGGCGTGAAAAGTTTCCCACTCACTGCTCTATGCTGTGTTGTGACATTTTCATTGTCATAGGAAAACTGCTCTAAGGAATCAAGAAATAATACTCTTGTCTTCACTATCTTGGGGATGTTTATGTTAGATTACATTATATACCATGTTCAATATGATGTAATTATTTAACTCACAAAATGGAAAGAGCATAGCTATTACCTGTTCAAGTTTTCCAGCTCTAATCAATGCAAACATGTGTTTTAGAAGTCTTGCTTCATCTTCCTGTTTGATGTAAGTTTATATAAAGTATGTAAAAATTGTGTGGTAACAGATTTGTGGGACGTTGAGGTGTTACTGTTTTCCATGACACAACTAGCAGTTATGTATTTATTTCCATTTTTATTTACACATTGTAATTATTCATTCATTCATTCGTTTGTTTGTTCATTCTTTCATACAATTAAACACATATACAAGAAAGCTGTAAGTTAAAGTATCATGTACGTAATTACCATGTCTAGATCAGCTAGTGGTCTGTTTTGACGTAGTGGGGCATCTGGATCCTAGACAAAACAAAGTGTGAAACATATGAAGAAGTACGCATACATACTGTTATTTCAAAACACTTCTTACACTGTATTACCAAAGGTTATCTTACTTACCATTTCTGTGACCAGTGGTCTGTTATATCCATGTCGTTTGCTGCCTTCCCTTAGTTCGTGCAGAGTATTTTCCCTGGAGGATAAATATGGTAAGGTTAAAATAAATTATACAGAATCCACTGTCATAACACAATAATAATGAGGCAATGACACCAGCATTTACCTTAAATCTGAATACTTTTTAAGTACAGTAAGGATCACAAGTTCTCAAAATGACCGATAAGGCCCATTCTATGCCTCACTGCTGAATTCAGTTTGGCAGAAGAGCAGCATTTGATTCCAATCAGTATGACAGCTTTTATTTGGTACAACAACTATTGTTGGCTTACATGGTAGACCTGTCACATTAGATATAAGTTGGCAGAGCAGTTGTTCAACAAAGTACACATATGCTGTATGAATCACTCACCACTACAAAGTTGCTCCATGGTCAAAATCAATAATTGTATTAGGTACAGCACATGACGATTGGACAAGTGTATGGATGACGAGTGTATGGATTGGGCCTAAACTGCTTATATGAGACTTACCAACAGACGGATTCAGAGAAGTATTCTACTTGTTCAGCCTCTAGAATGTTTTCTAAAAAGTCTTCTGCATTTTTCTCCAACCAGTCTATTACCAGCTACAGGGCAAAACATTGTGATCAAACCACCACATCACTCCTACTTAGGTATTTAATATTATATAATATTTCCTTTTTTCTCATATTATTATAATTTTACAAAGGGCACTAATTATTTCACTATATGTTGCCCTCTCTCCTATTTTTCTAGTTCTACTTTATAAATAATTATCTATGTATGTAATGATATACAAAGCAATTTCTTGTAAAACTTTTTGAAACTTTTCTCTTTAAGTTTTTTTCTGTGCTTGTAAAAGAAGAAAATGGAGAAAATTAAAAAACAAAACAAACAAAACTTAGGTATTTGAAGCTGAGTAGGCTTGGGAGCCATATTCAACTGAACTTCAATGAAAGTAAGGTCAGTCTTCCATCTTTTCCCTTTGTCATTGATGGCTGACAGTTGGGCAACAGTTCACTGACAGTCTGCCAACAGACTACTGAAAGACGTTTGGCTACCAAACCACTGACTGCCTACCAACAAGCACCCAATAAAGCACCCATTTAATGGCATACAACCAACCAACAAATGATTGACAAACAGCTAAGAAACCACCAACAAACAAGCAACAAATACATGTAGCTGTAAATCACCAACAGTTGGTCAATACTCAACCAACAAGGGATTTTGTGTGTGATTACCACAAATTATACTGTATTGTGCATAAAGAACAGAATAATAAATGGAATAACTACCTGATTCTGTCTTGTGCTCCCTTCTCTTTCATACAAAGCATTTATCAGTTTCTTTTCACTCCAGTTTCTTTTCTAAAGGAAAACAAGAAATATTTTTGACTCATTACCAACAGCAATAATGATGACCAGTTTATAATGAACATAAAATCTTACCACAAAATCAGTCATCATGGAGTCTTCATCAATAGTTGCACTTTGAAGTCTGTCACTAGATATAAAGAGAAGTCCAGATGCTGATTCAGATAACTACATTTCTGTAATATATTGCACATGGCATACAAACATAGTAAGAGTAAGTGTGTTACTGTAGTGTTCAAAAACACATTTACTGTAATTGGTCAACTTTCTGCTAACAGTTCACTGAAAACCAATTTGATACATTACGACTGGTACACACGAGGGAGCTTGCTCCCGCAACATGCTCCTGGAGCAAAGCTCCCTCATGTGTCCCAATGGTTTCTCGCAAAAAAACGTTTTGTTCCCTGCTCATGCTCCCTGATATTAAACAGGTTAAATGTGAGGGAGCAAGCTCTGAGAGCAAATTGAACAAACTTGAAACATGCTCCCTTGTGTGTATGGATGTGCAAAATGACCCATGAGCATGTTGTGGGAGCGTGTTGTGGGAGCAAGCTCACTTGTGTGTAGTGGCCTTTAGTTTGTAAACACTTTTACCCAGGTGGTGATATTTTAATGAAAGTATTTGAATAAAAATGAAATTTATTTACTTAAACAACATACTTAAAGAGAGAGCCAATAAGTCGCCAAGTGTAACTCTCTTGAGTTAACATCATCAGAATGCCAACTTTCTTGGGAAACCTACAAAAGAAGACATGTTCATTTGTAATAAAAGCTTGACACTTAAGCAGGTGTTAACTCTTTTATCGTACAGTTATTGTCTGAAAAGAAGTCATGATCCCACATAGCTAACATGGTACTAAATACTATGAAACATGGGTTAGAGTGATGGAGTGTTAGCTGAAAGGTCGTGAGTCCAAGTCTCAGCCAGTGACAAGTTTGTTGTGTCCATCTTAACTTCAATCTTCATACTTTTCATCTTACTTGTCATACTTACGTTGATCTGCCAGGTTTAGTTGATCTCATTAACTTGTTTAAATGCTTTACTTGCTCACGACAAGCCTACAAAAATCCAACAGCAAAATAATATAATTATTTTATTCCAGTGTGTCTGTGTTCATATGTTCATTAACAGTTAAATAATGCTCCTTACTTGTTCATAAGCATCCACCAGGTCAAAAACATGTGTTGTGTGTGGATACATCACCAGACTTTCTCTAAACTCTTGGAAAAGAGCCAAGCTTGCTAATATAACAAAATCCATAAATTATTTTAATCCTCAAAATTGAAAACAAAAATGTGCAAATGTAAAAGTAACATGACAGCACCACTGTCTGAATTCAGATTGACAATGGTTTTCAACCAATCAGATTACAAGATTTTGCTGAATGTTGCAAAAGATCTAAATTAGGATAGACTTGGAATGAAGAACTAGGACTCACACCTAACACTAAAGGATTTCAAAAGTAGAATGATATTTATGGGGAGTCAAAATTTAAGTTACAAACCTGATACAACGGGATCTTTATCATTTAGTATGCTAACATTAGTCTCTTGGGTGATATCAATGTGTGTTTCAGTAGTTAAATCCTGTGCACAAACAAAAAGTAATGTAATGTAAAACTGAGACACAATAAAGAAAAGCAAGAAAATACAGTACAGTATGCACATTGTATAGTGTAAGCCATGCAGGGCCCTCAAATGTGGTCATTATTTTTGTGTATCATTCAGGGACAGACCCAGGGGTGGGGGGGGGTTCCTTGGGTGCCCAGGAATTCCCTTTCTCATATAATAAAAATAGAACATTTTTACATCGAGAAAGAAAAATATCAAGAACACAGCTGTATATATTTTGCTTACCCTACTAATAACCTGTATTTATTGTTTTGTACAATATAAAATGTGAAGTGAACCCCCTCAGTCTGAGCCCTGGATCTGCCCTTATCATCGCAGATCCATAGCCTACTTGAGTGCTGCAGCTCAACTGCTTTTGACCCTGTCCTTATCTCCCTGGTTAGAATGGTTAAGTGAGTTTATTTTTCAGTTAGGCACGTCTTCCACTAATAGCATCAGTGTGATGGGTGCTAGGAGGTGGACTGTGAATGGTTACCATGGTTACCACCTTTTCACCAGAAACAGGTAAATCCCTTATAGTAGTGAGCTGAAGTACCAACAACATAGAATGCCACAAACATACAAAAGGTGTGCATGTAATCAGTTGCCACAGGATACTTGTAATGTTGATCTCTAATAGATCCACTGGAGCAACCGATGGCATGTGCACCTCTCCTGCGTTCGTGGCATTCTACGTTCTTCGTGCTTAAGGTTGCTAGTAGCTCTATGTCACCAAAGCCCGACCTTATCACTGCTGATGAGCATAATTATATTTTATGCATAATAAGAAACAAAATCCATTTTGCAATATTTTCTCTTTCTCAAAAAAAGTTATTTCACAGCCAGTGGTTGACTGGAAATATGCTGTAAATTAGCTTCGAGTCAGTTAATATGTCTTACAAGAGCACAGTGCTTAGAACTTCACTGCTATAAGCACTATATAAATGCTTGTTTGATTGATTGATTGATTGATTACACTGTACAATTCAATATCTTTACAATATATATATAATTGTTTATCCATGCATGTCTGCACTGGTAGACTTTGGGCGATCATTGACATGATCTTATCTATATGGTTCCATTTAGTGCTAGTTTATAGAATTGGTCGGCTGTGATTTTCTGTTCTTTCAATACTCACATCTACAATTCCTGCAAGTGGTTTCATGGGGGTGACTGACGCTGTTAAACCAGTCTCATCCATCAGTGATATAGAACCCTATATACAGGAAATATACTTTAGTGTCCTTAAAAAACTGTGTAAAATGCCAATTGAAACAAAATTGAATAGCCTGATTGGTGATATTTTTTTTATAGACAAGAAATGTAGGAATTCCTATATAAAAGGACTGTGTACCATAAGATATCCTGTCGGTGTTTCAACTGGTCTTTGAAAACTTCCTCTCAGCATAGATCTTCCATGCATAACATCTGTACCCATTGATGTCATATCCTGTGTATAAAACAATTTATGTTGAGACAAAAAACTCCAACCACAAGATATGATTTCAAATAATCAGATACAACACATAAATAAACCATGCATGTATTGCTTGTTTTCTATCAGCTGATAAAAGTCCTTGAATCTTGTTATCTAGCTTCAAATGATGGGCAAACATTGCCCTTCGTGTGCTCTCAACCATAAGTATTCTATTGAACATTTTTTCATTCAGCTGAGAAAAAATGTTCACAAGAACAGATGTGACATCTATTGCTAACAGGTCATACCTTCTCTCAAAGATCACATGAAGAAAGACTAACAAATTCATTAATAAAAGAATCTGAAATTGTAATTTATTATACAGTGTACGTACCATAACATCAGGGTCTGTTTCTGCAACTGATGACATACCACTTGGAGTATCTGGTAAAAATATGCATTGTAAGATTATCAAGTGAATTTGACATGTAATCAAAGCTCACACTGTAGCTTAGCTACTTTGTTTTTCCACCAAAAGGGTACAGTGAATTCAACACAGTGTTTAGACAGTCATAACATTTATATAAGTGGAGTTTCACCACTGAACATTTTGTTGGATTTCTTCCTATTCCCAGTGTTGATATATTTGTGTGATACAGTGCATAGAATGATTTCTTACATACTGGTAGACTGAGTATATACAACTTTGTAAAATCAATTTTCAAATTTAAAAACCTTTATAGGACTAACTACAACACATTTCATGAATAAAGAGATGACTGTCTTAATTAACTCACATGTACTGTGCCGTAACTGTCTCATTGGAGTTCTGTGAAGTAAAGGAGTTGGAGTACAAGCTGTTTGTAGTAAAGGTGATGCCGTAGTGAGGAATGGTTTAGATGACTCAACTGCTTCATCTAATAGTTGTAATGCTGATAATGTCATTAAGGTAATATAAGTATGAATTTTTTAATCCACAGCTATTTCTAAAGATCAGTGTAAGGCGACCCTGCAAGCAGAGGCTCCCAGCATAAGAGGAAAATACCCTCTACTCGCAGGGTAGTATAAGGCTGTTTTGAAGTTGTACATACCTGTAAAAACAACAGAGAAAATTAAGGGTGCTTATACAATAATTTTTCACATAAATTATTTTTTAACTGTTCAGGGTTACCATCTTTTGAAGTACACAGGTAACCCAAAAAAATGGCTAAGCTGGATGTCAAAAGGTACATCTATATGTACAGTACAAAAGGCATGACTGAACTGTGCAATGTACTACACAGGAAACCCAAACTGAATATTCACTGATTCTTGATGATGGTTGATAACTGATGGGTAAAGTAACACTAGGGTGACTGTAATTAAATGGCTGACAAAATCAATTTATTATTGATCACTTATTTTACAGTGCATATTGTTCACTATAACCTATTGAATGAAGGAAGGAATAAATGAATGAATGAATGAATGAATGAATGGATGGATGGATGGATGGATGGATGGATGGATGGATGGATGGATGGATGGATGGATGGATGGATGGATGGATGGATGGATGGATGGATGAAAATGTGATAAAATATTGTTTAGGCTTTATAGGATACATTTGTGGATGTTACTTCTTCTCTTTGATGGTTTGAATGAGGATTCCTAGAAAAGCAAGGAAAACATTGATATAATATACAAACAAAGATCAGATAAAAGATGATCTACAGTACTAACCTCTTGGATTGACTCATTTTCTGGTGCTCTAACTTCTCCAAATGCACTGTTTTAAGAAAAGAATAATTAATTGCTTCAGGGAATAATATGCATACCGGTATATTGAAATTATAACATGGCAACGTATTCTAAATATGTACCAAAATCTCTGCAAATCAAATACCTTTGGTTTCTTGTCTGTCTTCTTGAATCAACTTCTCTGTTCATTTTTTCAGGATCAAACTCTTTTGATTCTTGTGAATACTAAAGCAAATAAGCAAGTAGACCTCTGTCAAATGTACTTGCAGCAACAGACTTGTGTGGCATTTACTCCAAAGCCATTAAACAGCTAGACTACAGTAAATGAGCTTGCGTCAAAGTGTACGAAACTTGAAATCAAATCAAACTCCAACACTGCAAAAAGTGGTCGCCTTGATTGAAGTGCTGAAAAACACTTAAGACTTTATTTAAGTGTTTGGCACTAACATCAAGAAGTATGTATCTCAGCTTAAGTAAGGGTGAACTTGTAATAAGTAGGTAGAATTACACATTACTCGGTCGAAGTGCACTGTACTCAAATGAAGAGAAGGTATCCTTCAAATAAGGGTTCAAGCAGAACTTGAAAGAAGTGTTAACACTAATTTCATTCCGTACATGATTGGAGATGGTGTTCTGCACTTACGTTTGCTTGTGCTTCTCAAGACAATGTCCGACATAGACTCAGTTTTCAGCCGTCGGGGTTTCGTGCGCCCGCGATACTCTAGTGATATGCCTTCTTTCGCATCATACACGGTAGGTCCTTCATGTGACTTTATTGAAATATAGCGGAAATGAAATGCACTCTTCATACATTAATTCGGTGTGTGTGTACATTAACTTTGTATCCAGTGTATTCTGCAGTGTATCTTATGTTTCCTGTTTATTCTATTAAATCCTACGGATCCTATGAAACTAGTGCATTCCATGTATCCAATGTAACCTATGTATGCTGCGTATCTTATGTATCTCACCTTGGCTTTCAACACAGGCAGTCCAAGCATACTGTTAGTGTTGCTCTACTGGATAATGTGATACTGTGTGATTTGGCCTTTCAGTTTCAAAGGCATTCAACAACATTTAACTGACAGTGTCCTCATTTTGCGGCTCTCGATACTCCCCTGAATGAGATTTTGCCATTGTGTCTACTATTTCCATTGTTTTCTTTTGTTTTGATTAGACTAATAGACACTGATTATTAGATTTTGTTTCAAGGATTAGAGTGATTTTCACCCGGGGGAGGGGGGGGACTCCCATATATCGTTGGGCGGGGATGATCGTCGTATCTGTTAGGGGTCAAAATCAGGGATCTGGTATCTTTTAGGGTGTATTAAAGGTTTTGGGGCCTCCGAAGTCTACGCTGGTATCTTTTAGGGTATCTTTTTAAGAGAATAAAATATTACATTATAATAACAGCAACTACAGCTTTTAAATTGGTATCTTTTAGGGGTAAAATTCTTATGCTGCCACGCCCACCTTCGTAAGACTCTGGTATCTTTTAGGGGTATTTTTGAAAATTTCCGACGATCATCCCCACCCATTTTCGATGGGAGTCCCCCCCCCCCGGGAAAAAAATATAATTATTCGAAATGCAGTAGTTGTGAGTGTGAGAGAACAAACGCAGTACTGCATGTCCCCCAACTATCAGTGTGCATTAAGGGCATTTAACACTTTCATGATGTTCAATTTTTGTTTTACATGTGTCTGAGCGAGCAGTCTGGAACATCAGATCTGAAAGAGTTCAAAGAGTCTAGCTTTACCTTTAGAGAACCACTTAGTACACATTCCATAGAGATTAATCACTTAGGTGTACATATCCAGTAGATCTAGACTCCAGCTCCCATTATAATTGTTTTTGCATGCCTTTTTTGGACATCTTTCAAGTTATTTGGAGTAAAGGAATACAATGTTTTAGCCTGAAATGGTGCATTTTAGGAGCCATATGCTAGCTTAACATTACAAGCCAGGTTTCCCTGCTGCATGTATATACATGCAGTCTGTTATATTTTATTATTATTGTTATTGTTATTGAGAGTATAGCTTAATATCCCCATTATTGGGAACATGCACTTTGATTGTTGCATATAGTTTAAACCCCACTATAGTAAGTCACAGGTGATAATAATTATCAATATTATTGTCATCAAGTTAACCATGCATCTCCAGATTACACATCAAATTTGATGTACTAACTAAGTCCATACAACCCATTAATCATGACTGTTACTATTTCCATGAGGATGTTCAGGTTCAGGAAATTGATCAATTTATGACACAAAGGACACTTTGCTCAATGGTGATAGCTCTTGCAACTGTCTGATTAACACCATATACAGCTCATTACAACAACATTGACCCTTTGAAAACATAGAAGCTAAGACCCAAATGAACGATGGGAAATCTGTTAATATACGCTTTTAAAGAAGCGCAATTGTACTAAATCAAATGTTTGTTATTACAAATTGTCAATTATGTGGTGAATTCATAGAGAAAATCTATGAAAATCCATATATTACTAGTGTACCAGGTGCCATTTTGGTCTCAGCTTCTAGGTTTGATGATTTTGGAAGGGTCAATGTTTGTTCAATTACCTATATAATGCCACAATAGGACCGACCCTTAAGCCCATGAAATTCCATGAAATTGTAATAGTTATGATTAGGATGAGTAACTCAATTAAAATCTGTTTCAACTAACAAGAGTATCTCTTTACTTGCTGTCGAAGACTAGTGCTCATTAGTGCCAAATACCATTGGTGTTCAGTACACACGCACACACACACATCTATATGCCTCACATAAAGACTGTACTAAGTGATGGCTTGTGCCAATAATTGGTTAATTATTAACCCTAGTTTTGAGTCGATACACATACATGTCAAGTATGATATTCCTCAGGGGAAGTGTGGGCTTGTCTTTATTTAAGTACCTTTCAGTACTTCTTTTGAGTGCACAAACACACTCCTCAAGTTTGACATCCCTGCTATGAAGTGATGGGTTGTCTGCATTGAAGTGCCTATTAGCACTAGTTTCAAGCGCACAAACACGCAAACATAAGTCGAGTACAATATCCCTCAAAAGAAGTGATAGCTCTTCTTCCTTCTATTGGCAATTACGACTAGTAATGAGTGCACACTTGTACAATGTCAAGGTCGATGGCACTAACATCTAGTTCACTTCACCTTACAACAAGTTTGTCCCGTTACTTCTATGTAGTACAAATAACACTTAGTGTGGGTTTTTTGACTACTTGCTTAAAGTCCACTCTGCACTTGTTTTAAGTTCAAACATGATACTCAATTTAAGTTGCCACCCCTTACATTGAGTTTGTGTTTAAGTGGTAAGTCCACTTACCGTGTGGACCTAGCTTCAAGTGATTTCCACTTAAATTCAGAAATTTTGCACTTGATCTAAGTGAACACTTTTTGCAGTGAACTCAAGCAGCAATAATAATTATTAGGGTCAAACTTTTTCTAACATTCAGCATTGAACGTACCTAAACACAGCATAGCTCGTTCACAAATCAGTGCTTATTGTGATGCACTACAGAAATGCAAGCGCATAAAACCAACGCTGCCTAAACACACGTGCAAAATGACTAAAATTGACAACATTTCAAATTCTTCAAATGCAAACCTGCCAAATGCTGTGAAGTGTAGAGTCCCTAGAGTAGAATTCCGAGCTTTGACGCGAACCATCTAATGAACCCATTGTTCTTCTACTAGTTCCCTCTCCTACATCCATCTTTTCTTGTTCTTTTTCACTAGGAATACTGTATAAAGTGGACTTCTCTTTTCCTTGGTTTGCCGCCATTTTGACTTCTTTATCGTTCCCAGTTTACTCAGATTATTTTATGCCGCGAATGTAAGGAAGCCTGAGTACTAACTAGACCCAGGTTTACTCGAAAATGGGTGCAACGCCTGACAATTTTTGTATTTGTGCGATATTTTTGGGTTGAACTTGGTGAATTGGAGAGTTTTTCGAGGAAAAATAAAGTTCAAAAGATGACAGGAGTACGTGCAAGAAGGACGAGAAGGAACAAAAGAGTTAATACTACACGACCATCACAGAAAAGAAGAAATAAGAAGAAGAGATTGAAGATTGAAAAGTAAGTAAAGTTGAAGTTGTAGCACACGTGTTCAAATCGTGCTTTGAATTGTGTGTTTAGCCACTATTTTATTTTATTGATTAGTGACATCTTAAGCACCAGCTTCTTTTACCATTTATCAAAGTTCATGTACAGTAACCCTTGATTACGTTTCTCCAATAGTAAAACCATACAGAAACACTGGGACCATACCAAAACAATGAAACAGAATTTTAAAGATTTGGGTATATCATGCGATGTTAATATGACTATTCCTGTAGTGAAGAAAAAGAAGGTAAATGTACAACTTATGAAAAAATGCATCCTAAAATCCCAGGTATAACTAGCAAAGTTAAGACAGGTGCCAATCACACATCATGGAACACGTTTTGCTGCAATCACACATCATTGATGAGTCAAAACTTCATCCCAGCAGGCTGATACTTTTTATTAAAAAAAAACAATTCATGCATCACATCACACGGCTAATTTTAGGGCAATAGCCCTCTGCTACCCTGGTATAACAACACCCATCTCCTTTCCCACTTTTAACTTATGGACTTTACTTTGTTATTATAGAATAAAACAGAAGAAAATGCTGAAGAGAAAATGGAGGTTGAAAATTCTCCAACACCAGTGGTACAAGGTAAAAATCAATTTTTTCATAAGATATCATTGAGATTTCGTAAGATATTATATCATATCTTTATATACTTAATATTTCAAAAGTATACATTATCCCCAGAGTTAGTGATCTGGATGTTGAAGAAAAAATACATTATCCCCTATAAAATATATCTGTGTTTATTTTTTGTTTATTGTGTAGTTCCAAAAAATATCCATACCCCCACCATGGAGGGATTTTAAAATTCTGGAGGGGAGGGGGGTCAGAGAAAGAACAAAATTACAGAGTTTGTATGGAAGAAAAATGGAAGTTCTGGAGGATAGGGGGTCCATTTAAAAATTCCCTCCATGATGGGGGGATAGAGATTTTCTGGAACTTAACACACTGTTTATTTCCATACTTCTAGAGTTTGAAAAGCTAGCCTTACAGGAGCAAAAAACAGAGAGGCGTATAGCACCAGGAGAAGCACAATTTGTTTGGAACTTGATCCAAAAATATGGAGATGATTACAAGGTATACATGTAGTTTATGGAACTCTTTCACCCTTGACCCTGATCTGGGACCCTGAGAATGGAGATCCTATACCCTTTTACAGAATTTTATGTGAAGTCAAAAATTGGTCTCACATGCACATAAACAGATTCGACTTATGAATCATAAAATTTAAATCATGTTTCAATATGGTGTAAATAGCCTTAATCACAAATCATGAAAAAAGTAGGGGACTCTGTTGAGAATAGTGCTGTAATGGATAGAGAGTCAGAGAGGGTCAGTGCAGAATGGAAGATCTTCAAGCAGTTTAATTATATATTCAGCTTTTTAGTCTATATATCTAACAAAGTAATATATTTTTTGAAGGCCATGGCCAGAGACAAGTCTAATGCTTATCAACACACACCAAACCAGATCAAAAGAAAGTGTGAAGGATTTCTGAGATCAAGCCAAGATTTCAGCCAACACCTTCAAGACAAGGGCTAATATCAAGAACATAATAAATGAAATATTATTCATTCAGAATAATATAACAAAGTTTGAACTGAATGAAGACCACAACTGCTGTAAATATACCTCAAAGGCTCCAGGGGGAAGGGGGTTATAAAAAATTCAGTTGACAATCTGAGACTGGCTAAAGCCCCAAACACTTTGCATCATACAATGATCTTGTGTGCAAAAGTTGCAATAGCCTGCGTCGCTGGTGGTCTGCGGTTTTGGGGGCGGAGAGAAAATGACCGCCAGTAATGCAGGCTAAAGTTGCAGAAGTAGAATCAAGTTCTGCTTCTGCAATATTGTAGGCAGTAAATTGCATCATACAGCAAAAAATAAGATATGGCTGCTGCTTTGCATTTCAGCCCTGATTTCATTATTACAATAATAATTATTTTTTTTTTTCTGTATGATGCAATTTATTGCCAACAATATTGCAGAAGCAGAACTTGATTCTACAAAGATTATTAACCTTTGTTGTCATAGCGCATGGCTCCACTATTAGCCTGTTGTGTGCAATGTTACAGGAAAAGGTACTCCATGTGAAAACTCCAAAACCATGCCGTGAATTGCATCATATTTGATTCATTGTGTCTTTCTGTGTTTTAGCTAGAACAATAATTTTATTAAATACAGTTGAATTTTGATACCCTGAACCTCCAAGGGAAATGTGAAAAGGTTTGCATCATCAGGAGTTTGAGTTATCGAGGGTAAAATTATATAGAAAACAACCTGAATGGAAATGAAAATTGCTTTGAGTTAGTGGGAGTTCAAGTTACTGAGGGTTTGAGTTATCAGGATTCAACTGTAAATACAATAATTAAGTCCATTCTTTCTCAGATCATATTCGGATTGTCTTTTGTTGAGATTGGAAACTAAATTTATTGTGCAGTTGACTCTGCCATGTATGTTGCTTTCAGGTGAAACATACTTAACGACAATGTCATTATCTTGAAAAAATATTTGAAGTTACACTTGGTATTACTGAAATTCCTTTTAATACTTAAGTTTATTACAGTTATATAAGCTTGGTTGTTTAAAATTGCATTCAAAGTTAGTAATTTCTATTACAAAGTCATACAAAATATTCATTGTAAAGAATAATATTATTTTCTTTGACAAACATAAACATGATATTATCTCCTCAATTCACTATTCACACATTATTTCAATTTTATAAATATCATTAAGTTTTTGTTAAACTCTTGAAACTTAAAAAATATTCCCTACAATATATAAAACAGCAAACCAATAACTCATTCTAGTGTTTTGGTTATTTAGATTTATAACATTTCTGTTAGCAGTCCAACATTTCCAGACAGGTTTTTGGAATATGTGAACAAGCAGAGAATCTGGGTGATTTGGTAAAGGGGGAGGAAAAGTAGGGATGAAATGATCTTCCTTGACGTGTCCCCATTTTCTGCTTATCCACATATTCTAGAGACTTGTAAGAATCTGGAAGAAAAAGTGGGACTGCTCACAGCCATTGAAGGGATCGAAATCAAATTGACCTAAGTGATGTTTTCAAACAACTACATTGATATTTGGTTTAGAAAGAAAGGATATTGATAATTTGTACTATTCAATTAAACTTCATCAGTAAAGTCACTTAGGTCATTTTTTATCAGAACCCTTCAATTAGTGCTTTATCCTTCATGTGTATCACAGCACAGGAAAGACTTAGCTTACCTAAGAATACACTGAATTTTCAGTACACATGCACAAATGAGAAACCCATGCAATTGGTGCTTTTGTTTCTTACACTAGATACCAGTTCGAGTACGTAAGCTGGCTCTTGGGAAAAGTAGAGAAAGAGCTTGGTACCTAGGCTATACTAGAAGATGCAAAAAGAGTCAAAAGAACTTCATTTTACCCTTGCACAAAGAGTGGACTAAATTTGTTTGATAAATTCTTGTCCAGTGGTTAGATTTATTGAATAAGATCTAATGGATAAAGATTAATCCAACAATCATAGTGCTATTCAATCTTTGTGCATATAAACTCAATGTTTCAGTCAGGAATAGGATTCTTGGAAACATCCTTTCTGATGATCTCTGCAAAGCCAATTCAGATACCTTAATGTTCTAGCAATTTTACTTTTCTTTTTGATCTGAAATCATATGTTCAGAGCTCCAAAAGCTAAAGTTATAGTTGAACCTCTCATAAGTGACCACAAAATATAAAGTATTGAGGGGGGGTCGTAAGGGGGGTATGGAAACCGCAAACAAAATTGAGAGAAAAAAAATGCAACAAAAGTCCTCAAAACCGCGTACAAAATCTGAAATCAAAAGCGCAGGTTAAAATATCAAATAACCGCAAAACCGCATCAAAAATAACGCAAAACCGCATCACCGCAAACCCTTACGTTTTTATTGTCGGTTACTTATGAGAGGTGGTCAGCTATGAGAAGTTCCAGGTACTTAAGAAAACTGGTCCCTTACGAGAGGTGGTCGCAAGAAAAGTTCAACTGTAGTTATAGATCCCATAGTCACACCCTATTCCCACCCCTCCGTCCTTCGCGCTTTCATTTATATTACGTTACTATCATTAACTTAGCTTCTAGACAAAGGTTGAGCAAGGTCTGCTATTCTGTCAGGGATACGCCCTTTAAGTGCTGCTTCACTAACTTTAAAAGCATCGGGATTAAATTGCACATGGTCCATTGTCTCTCGTATATTAGGTTTAGATAACGTTTTTATCCTATCTGTGGCAGATGCACGTAAAACACTTCTCGGCAAAGGTTGTTCTAACTCTCTACTAGGCTCGTAACCTTCTGCCGTATTTTTAGGCTTAGCAAGCTCTTGAACTCTTGCAGAAGCGACTGTTCTCCGAGCAGCGGACGATACCCTCCAAGTTGGCTCTCTAATAAGGCCATCGGTTCGAGTTTTTGGGCGAGAAAGCATCTCTATACGATTACTAGGTGAGGCCCGTCTTGCTCCAGGCGATACTGGCCATATACATGATCGCTCGGGTTGATAGCGTGGATCTGGCTTTTTTGGGTGGGCAAGTTGCATGGTACGTTCTCTTTCTTCAGCGGCTTTAGCACCTTCGCTTACACCCCATATAGGTGAACTACGACCACAGCTGAAGATGTAACTAGTTCTGTGAACGGTAAATTTTTAGGCGTTAGTATGGCCAGTTGTGGCTCGAAGATAGCAGTAGATCTCGTTACATCGAGACTATCTACTTTCTAAGAAAAGAAAGAAAGGGAGAAAGAAAGAAATAATGAATGAAAGGAAGAAAGGAAGGAAGGAAGGAAGGGAGGAAGGAAGGAAGAAAGGAAGGAAAAAGAGGGGAGGAAAGAAGGAAGGAAAGAAATTAAGCAAAGAAAAGAGAACTATGTCTTAATGTTGGGTTGTGAGCCGTTTGATGTGAGTTCACTGGACAACGCCATGTCTTGTACGATGTCAAAACTCAGTGCTGATCACGGCTTCCAAAAATGCGGGCAAAAATGTAACTTTGTAAGCTGCTATAAAAAGATCGCAACAATCTATCTCCCATTGTAGGATATACACGTGTTTTGACGTGTATATATACATATATATTTAAAAATCTTAGCGTGATTTTTTATAACGGTTTTGCCGTATTAAGCGAATCCTACAGTTGCCTAATCGCTGTCCAAAGGAATGTGCGTGACAGTCATTCCAGTGTCACGCCGTAACATTTCATCATAAGTCCATTTCAACATACAAAGCTTTCGTTTGTATATTGTATATCATAGATATTGTACTGTGACTATGCTTTACTAAAACCAAACAGATTAAATACGTTTCTTTTGCGTTCAGACTGACTGACAAATATATTTTTGGCTGTTGGCTACTACTTTTTCAAGGTCATAACAATTAAGCAACAAACTGCAAATCAGACATTCATTGGTCATTTCACTATCATAGTACTCGAAGAAAACTCTTGTTTAAAGGTTAAAAATCTAGAATTCATTCAGTAGTTTCGACGGTCCTCAAGCTAAACATAAACGAGACAAATTCAATATCAAATCAACACAGACACCAATATTTGCCCTTCTGATTTGTAACTGTAGTTGATTTCCATACATCTAAATGTTCCGTTTAACACATCAGATATCTATTTAGAGTGTTCAAATACATACCATCGCCAATGATATTTATAAACACAGACAGAAAGTACCACGAAAAACTACTGGAATCTTTTGCGAGGACTTCTTAAATATCGCTGAAATGCTCTTTTGATCGTTCCTAATATAACCCGTTACCTAGCAACGTGTCAGACTGGTCACGCATTACTGCATTGTTAGTGTGACATTAATTGCTTTTTAATTGGCTGTTAAGCACTTTTTTATAGTACAACCTCTGTATTTCGAACTCCCTAGGGAAAGCGGGGTTTGGAATAAACCGTAAGTTCAGCTTCAAGCCGTCGGGGTTTTGTGCACCCTCGATACTCTACTCTATAAGCCGACCTAGCCTCCTCCGCAGGCAACACCGTTTTGTTTTTGGGAAAAAAGCCGCTGTTGGGGCTTCCTGTGTTGCGAAGTCTCCAGGAAACCCCAACTGGCTTTTTTTCTGAAAACAAAACGGTGTCGCGCTCGGACTCTTCGCAATACAGGAAGCCCCAACAGCGGCTTTTTTCCGAAAACCAAAACGGTGTTGCGTGCAGAGGACGCTATCAGAAACCCTGACGGCTGGATACGGAGCCGAGGTAAATAGATCGATTTTATGTTCGTCAAAACGGGTTTTCAGAACAGCATTAGTAAAAATAGTTTTGTAGCGAGCTTTGGTCGTGATGGCGGGAATTTCCGACGGTTACGTTGTTACTCAATCATGCATCTGTACAAAGAGACTTTGTGTCTCTTTGCTCCGAAAGTATTCTTTTTAACAAATTCACCTGTACTGATATATTTTATAGTAACTTTATGTAAATTGTAATAAATTGTAAATATTCTAAATTTATATATATATGTGTTTACATGTAAATAAAATAAAGTCTAAAGTATGCCATGAAATAAATGGAAAGTCGTGGTCTATTTATTTTCGCTTAGTTTTAGGTTGTTAGGCAAAACTCTACGTCATTGAAAAAAGTACTGAAATTTTAACAAAAACTGAAAACTGCGATGAAAGATTTAAGAACTTTTTGAAAAGGACAAAGACCGTAAACCAATCCTTATATGGCTTTTAGGAAAGTCGCAACGTCGTCGTTTTTAGCTCGAGGATACGCGAAGTGTAGAAGGGGGTATTATTAACTTAGGGGCTGTTGATATGAAGGTGAGATGTTTCGGCTAGCCGGGGTAAGGCCCAGTTCACACGTCGAACTTTTGCCGCGTCGAATGCATTGAAAACAATGGATAATTAGACGGTCTTCGTTTGATGTTAATAGATTCGACGCAGCAAAAGTTCAACGTCTGAACTGGGCGTAACTCTTTTTGAGTCTCCCAGGGAAAAGAAAACAAAAGAGTTATCCGGCCGGCTACCATGGACTGTCAACTCGCCGTCATATGAACAGACCCTTACCCGATAGAGTTTACGCCGAGTGTTTCAGTTTACGGGTGCTCGCGCAAACCCGCAGTTTTTCCCGTAAATGAACGGGTCCGTAAGGTTCCTGAAGAATGTTTTCCACTCCATTTGTTTTCGCAGATTTTACCAAGGTACAAGAGCCAGAGGGTGAGCCCGAGAAAAGAAATCATCGTCAGTTTAAAATCCAAGTTTTGGGTTCTTAACGACGAGAGATATGTTGCAGAACAATATTTCTCACAACATGACTATGGCTTTGGAATAAAGCTGAAATATTGATCTTCAACATCGACTTTCTCGTCGTTAAGAACCCAAAACTTGGATTTTGAACTGACGATGATTTCTTTTTACGGGCTCACCCTCTGGGTCCTATATTTCAAACTGTCGGAAACTGTCGGATGGCTCTGGTTCCCGGGGGGGGGACTCCATTGTAAAAGGATCGGATATGCTCGTCGTATCTCTTAGGGGTAAAAATCAGCGATTTGGCATCTTTTAGGGTGTTAAAATTGATGTTTAGAGTTTTAGCATTTCCTGGTCTCTTTTAGGGTATCAAAAAAAAGCCCATCGCTTATTACTCTTGTTCTCAAATGGAAGAAATTTGCCCAACAAAAGCGTGTCGACCGTTGAATTTTATGTTCACCATAATTTTAATGTGTATCGCTGGTATCTCTTAGGCCAGTTAAAAATCGTCCAGCCACGCCCTTCTTAAAAGACTTCCGCTATCTTTTAGCGGTATTTTTTAAAATTTCTGACGAGCATACCCGATCCTTTTATAATGGAGTTCTCCCCCGGGCTCTGGTTACCAATTGATGTACTTGCTTATAGTGCAACTGGTGTCCACTTTATGACACCAACAGAAAGGAATTAGCAGAACTTATTGAAAAAAAAATACTAATCTTAATATTAACAACATAAACACTGATAATCGTTTTTTATTTTTGATGAATCCCAGAACGATCTTTCTGCAAAAAACTGTGTCAGCACATGTATATAAATGCATGCTGATACGAGAAAGGAAACTAGAAACTTAAAATTATAGAGTAATTTAATATATTTGGATATCACTTATGTACTTTAAGTATACAGTGCCAAATAAAACGTTTTGTTGTTGTTGTAGTGCAACGTTTTCAGCCTACCTTTGTGCTCGTTCGTCGTGCTCTTTCATAGTTGTCTTATGTTTTGCTAGTTCTGAGACTCTTGCACTTGCATTTGCTTTCATAGCTAATGGACTGACTTCAAGAATGACTGAAGAACGACCACAACTGAACTCGAATGCATCTCTGTGGAAATAGAATCACCATCGTATTAAGTAAAGAAATAAAGCCGTAACAAAATTCCATGCAAAGATTGATTTCCTCAAATTTGCAATATTTTTTCGAACAGCATTCTTTCTTTCTTTCTTTTTTTCTTTCTTTCTTTCTTTCTTTCTTTCTTTCTTTCTTTCTTTCTTTCTTTCTTTCTTTCTTTCTTTCTTTCTTTCTCTCTTTCTTTCTTTCTTTCTTTCTGAGCTAGAAGTCTTGAGTTCAATTTTCAGTCACCTCACACTTGTTTGAACTTCTTTCCATCTGGTGTAGCGCAAATTAGCTTTAAATAACATTAAAACGGGGGACTGATGACGGAGCGCACCGTCGGCTTCCTGAAAGACAAGGTTCGTGTTGCAGGAACCACCGAAGCTAAATATTAGTGCTTTGCATTTCTTCTTTCTTTTCAGGTTTTAAGTGTTTTATGGTTACTCTGACAGCTTTCTTGCTGAGAAGACGAATATGTCAGATAGTGCATTTTCTTATTCTTTGACGCATTAATGAAATGTGTTTTATCCGAAAACACGTCACATGTAACAGCGAAAATGTCAATTATTAGATACATCATCTTGAAGGCACTTTGTAAACAAGACTCTGGATTCAACTATAGCGCTTTTTGTAGCTACAGCCTCGTTTCGAGGCGTAGCTACTATGTCATCGAGTTCATGTCCGTAAGTAACACCACAGGAAACCCATAAGTCCTAAACTGACCAATCAGAAGCAAGTACGAGTGTTAGTGTTCGACAAACGATCTGACAAACGATAAAAAACAAAGCAAAGTAGAATCTAATCTGAAATTTACAAGCTATCAGAATTTCCGTGAATGGATGTTTACCCTGTGTAAACTACATTATAATTTGCTCCTTGGTTAGCTCGTTACTGCAGCCTCAAGCCACTGGATTGAAAATTTCCAGCAGTTTTATCGAAATGTGATTTTGTGTCGGCTGTTGCTTTATCGTCTGTCTCGCTGATCATCAGGAATGAAGCGGTGAACTGTACTGTGAAGTTGTGTGAAGGAAAAAACGATGCCGAGAAAAAAGGTTCATATAGTCGGTGATCCTCGTATCTACCAAATTAACTGAAGACGCCAAGTAATGAAAAGAAATAGTAAGTTTCAGTTAAACGGGTCCTCACATGAAATTTACGAACACTTCACAGTCATGACTGTAAGCGAAGCTTGCTTACGATTTTCTACAGACGAATTTTCGCTACAAGTACTGTCTGTTTGTACACGAATATCATCGTGTTAAGCTATTTCATATCTTATTTGATGCGGATTCTACTTCAGTGGAATGTATATTGCGTCGATCAGGACATAGTGATCAGGAGCCTGACTGGTTGACTGACTTGACTTCTCATCTCTTGATTCACGTTTCTTTTAAATTTTACTTTAGGACCGATTGAGACAGGGCTTTTTTATAATAGGTACTTCAAAATTGATTGAATAAATCAGAGTTAACTCTGAATAAATTAACATTTTCAATACAGTTTGTAGCTCACTTTTATTACACGTGCAATCAAACACGTTCCTTGAGGAGTCCCATTTCAATCCCAACGATTGTTTATTGTAAAAAATTGTAATAACTGTTCCGAACAATTCCTCTCTAGATAACAGCGATTTTCGAAATAATGTGAACTCTGACCGTCCAAACTGAGTCCGTTGGAATTTGTTTTTTCGGCCACTTCAAACAAACGACCCAAAAAATACTCATAAAGATCCCTAAAAGCGTACCAAATGACGAATAATGACCTTTAAACGACCTGTAAAAGCTAAATATGATTTTGGTATAAGTTAAATCTTCGTATTTTTAAAATTGACTGACAGAGGTGAACTGAACCAAATTCCAATTCACGGACTTTTCGCATAATTCTGAAAATCGCTGTAAGGCTGTAGCTACATGCGCATTTTGTGCGCCTATTTTTTAACTATACCGTTATCTGACAGCCTTTTTCACAAACTTTATACGTTACTATAGTTACCTGGCGCACATTTCAGGAAAGTCTTGACGGAAATCTTTTTTTGCTACAGCGAGTTCTTCGAGTCTTGGCGTTCCTTGGAATTTTACAGCGGTTTTTGATAGAGGAAATATCATGGTTTGATCCCCCCATCGAACGGGCCTGTTGTTAGGATGAAAAATGATTAATTAACAGAGGGAAATTCAGAAGGAAAAGATGAGGAATTAAGACGGGAAGAAAAATGATCGAGAATTGGAAAAAAAGAACGAAATGTTAAGGTCGATTTACACTGCACAACTTTTGCCTACAAGAGTCGCACGCAACTTGCTTACAACTTGAGAGGAGACTTTTTTCATATATATTCAACTGAGCATTGAGCAATAAAAATCTCTCAGTCGCAGAATAAGTGTTGTACAAAGGTAAAATAATATTTTTCACAAAGTTTAGGTTGCATGTTTGTAGTTGGATTAGGTTGATAAAGGTCTAGTTTGAGTGTTAATCCAAAGTGAAAATTTGAATAAAAAATGAGGTTTAGGCCTCCATGGGCTCATTTGCCATACATGTTCTTTACAATCAGCTTGAAAATTGCTAAATTTAAATAAAAATGCATGATAACAACTTTGTACAATTCTAAATACAGTTTCAAACGGCCATTTTATCTTGTTAGATCAGTTTCCAACTGGTAAAAATAACATTTGAGTGTTAATCCCGCAAAGCGAAAATTTGAATTAAAACTTGCAAGGTCTAGCTAGTTTTTGGCACTTTTAGTCATTATTACTCGATATTGAAAAAATCTCTTCTTAAATGACTTGCGTCTAATTAAAGTATCGTGAACAGCAAAATTGTGCCGTGTAATTTAGACGCAATTTAAGACAACCTGAATTGCAAGCTGTAGCCGCTAAAGCTTAAAGTTGTACAGTATAAATCCATGATAAATCGCTCTTTAGATAATCAAAGGGAAAGAAGAAACGAAAAAGCACGAAACAAACAAACAAACAAACAAAAACAACAACAACAACAAAAAACGATTTTAAGGAAAAAATATTTTAGCAGGAGCTTATGAAAATTTAACATTCCAATAAAAGCATTATTTTGAGAAACAAAACTAAATAGAAATAAGAATGTTCATTGGCCGTCCTTGGCTAATTTTCATAATGATTGTAGGAGATAGTTCTTGGCAGGTATTTGATGTCACTATAAAAAAGATGACCACTTACGGAGAATGTCATTAAACTTTTAAGATTCAACATATTGATTTAAGATCTCTTAAAATGTTTGACGTGAGTGCTTTGGGAGAATTTGGACAAAGTTAGCGTTTTATAAACAAACTCTGTTATTCATTGACAATAGAGTAATTAATACTCAACTAACCAGAAGCTTGTAGCCCAAACTGCTTTAGATTCCTTGGGTTTTGCTAGTTTTATCAGCCTTTGCCTTTAATAATAAACATATCAACTTGATTAGAAAACAAATAGTTTTATCGTTGAGAGTCAACAGGGGATAAAGTGCACTGTTTGGGTAATTGTAGTTAAGAGTAAAGACTTACATGCCCTGGTCGCGATAGGCTTCTTCAAAACTCGGCATTGGATGGTTTATTCTGAAAACTAGACACAAAGAAAATTACAGTCAAAATTGGAGATAAAATACGCGATTATACCTGGAGTTTTTGAGAATGAAAAGAGTAGTCAATCCTTCCAAACTTACTCTCTACTTCAGCCATGGTGTACTGTAAGCCGTTTTGTAATGAAAGTAAACAATCTAAACAATTACCGAAAATTTACCAACAAAACATTAGAAAGTTTACTCGTCTAGAGCTATTTTAAGTGCAAAAAAAATTTTCTCTAGTGCTACGAAGCCGGCTCAACACTACAAATGTTTCTAGTCTTTGAAATCGATAACTTTAAGGTTGCCATGGTAATTAATTGGCGTGCGGCCGTGCGGTGTTTGTGTGTCCAGATACTCTTCGTTGATTGGTTCGTGGTGGGAAACAGTGGGGTTAAGATGAGCCTAGTATTGTGAGTGAACAAAAAGGTTTTCATTGAGAAACTCATTTAGTAGAAATATGACAAGACATTAAAGTGTTTGCTATACGAAAACAAGAAATAAAACTCTTAATTGATTTCTTCTGATCACGAATCTGCTGTGAATGAGCTTTTATCATGTAATTCCAAAAGCCACAGTACAGAAATATGATTACCATAGCTGGAAAGAGCACGTTAAAATTAGTAAAACTGTGAAGTTTGAATGAAGTAACTTTCAAACTCACGAAGATATTTTGTATGAAAACATTCGCTGGTAGGTAAGAGCAAACTTTTTCTTACAAATTTACACTTTTGAAAAATTCATATTCTCGCAAGTTTTGGATTTAATTCCTTCAAACTTCACTGTCTTGCTAATTTTAACATGCTTTTTCCAGCTATGGTAATTCTTTTTCTGTTTTACGAATTTAAAAATACCTGATAAAAGCTCATTGAGCAAAGTCTGAAGACGTCTGGGGAAGGAAGTTGCCAAAGTTACATCTCGTGCTTAGAAAGAATATAGAGTTTTTATAGATATAATAACAGAGCTAAACGGATAAGTTTATTTTCGAGGAAATCAAACGCATAACTTTAGTTTGGAAACTTAAAATTTTCTTACATCTTTTCCAGTATTTTTATTTGAGTTTTTCAAAATACTTTCACTTTAGAATTTAGAATGAAATGTCAGTAGCAATTTGAAGATGTTTTAAAAAGTGACACCTTGGTCAGGTAGTTCAAATTTAACGTTTTAACTATTGACTCAAGCTCAGGAATTCGTCAATTTTTCGATTGCATTTCGTCAAAAATTGTCACTTCTACTGACAGAGCATTTGTATTAAAATGAAAGTAAATATTCCTGTTCAATTTGCACCTTTTGAATGAAAAAGCTTTAATAATTTGTCATTCACAGAGTGTCATTAGGATATTGAACACCCTTTAGTCTTAAAACAGGCTATTTGCACTTAAATTTTTTTTTTCTTTCAAAAATGTCTTTACTTTGATAGGCTTAAAAATGTAATTGGAGGATTTAAAATTGTCTTTCATCAAAATATAAACTTTTGTAAAACTGCCTCGGGCTTAAACAGAAATTATAATTCCTTACCTTTTTAACAAAACCATGATAGTAAAATTGCCGGATCAGTTCGATAAAGTTATTCATATATTTTCACTCAAAAATCTCTTGAACCGACTCAAGTTTTCATTTTCTCTCATAGCAACTTTATACTTTGTAACGAAACTATTTTGTTATTTTCTTACCGTCGGATTTCCTGGTTCTTATTGGTGGCAAAGGTTTTGACATATTGAATGTACTGAACTACGTGATGACAGTCTAAAATGTTTCTAGTTGTTTTACTAGCAACAACAAGTTGTCTTTACTACGCATGCGTTTTACATTGGCGTCGACACAGGGTGGAGTTGCTAAAGGTATGCTTGCAAATTATAGCTCTATTATCTCCTCTCTCTCCAACACGAAAATGAAGTGATAATGTCCCTGAATGAATGGATGTGATTACCCTCGGCATTAAGCCCTTGGGGGTAGTAGAGCGTAGGGAGGGAAGACGAGAAGAGGACCTTATCCCCTCCCCACTCCCTCCACCTTGATTCCATATTCAACAATGAGCTTTAATCATGTAATTCCAAAAGTCACAGTACAGAAATATAATTACCATAGCTGGAAAGAGCACGTCAAAATTAGTAAAACTGTGAAGTTTGAATGAAGTAACTTTCAATCTCACGAAGATATGAATTTTCCGAAATCGAAATTTTGTATGAAAACATCGCTGGCAAGAGAAGCCTACCAGCAAAGGTTTTCTTAAAGCAAATTCACACTTTTCAAAAATTCGTATTCTCGCGAGTTTTGGATTTAATTCCTTCAAACTTCACTGTGTTGCTAATTTTAACACTGCTCTTTCCAGTTATGGTAATTATTTTTCCGTTGTTTTACGAATTTAAAAATACTTGATAAAAGCTCATTGATAGAAAATTGTCAGTCATATTGAAAAATCTTTTAAAACTACAATCAAAGGTGAGACCGCAAAGGGTTGTGGGTAATTGAAAGGCTTAGTCCGGTTTTAATACTTGCCTGCCTTGCGTATTTTAATTTAGTTTCTTGTTTCGCCCGAGCAAGCCTCGTGAACTAAAATAATATCACCACATTTTGAAGGCGCCCTGTGTTACTCTATATTCTCAGCCCTCGGTGAAAACTTTGCTTAGGTTTGACTGAACAACAAGAAAACTTCTTACCTTTTTGTTTGCGTCGTTTTTCGTCTTTCTTTCTTTTCTTTTCCTCTTTCTTAATAGCCGTGCGCAAAGCTGCAGATAAAAATGTCCAAAACGAATTATGTAATGCTTTAAGTAATATAACATAAGTTAACATAACTTTTTCTTTGTTGAAGAAATTGCAGTTAAATTAGAGATCACAGATAACGATATGGAGAGATGATAATCGAGTGTATTTTAAAAGAGAATCAACAATAAAAATATATGTATTTGTAGTTAAAATTAAAAACACGATATTTTTGATTTAATCGGCTCAGACAAACAGGAGTGATTTATCTTTTAGGAATTACTTAAATCCCACCTTGAGAGGAAGAGGATGTAATCGATAACTAGATAACATCAGTAGTGCATTCAAGTGGCTTCCAGAAAAATCATAATTATGCACTGTAGTGGCTTCCTTAAGCTTTTGAATGGCTTCCTTATCGTGACTGCATGGAGTGGAAGTTACAGGGAAACTGAGAAAAACTTTTAAATGGGTCTTAAATTAGCTCTCAAAAAATTCAAAATCATTGATAGCAGGTACTAATACATCAGTGATAGATTACCTAAATACTACTAAAAAGGAAATTTTCAAAAGTGTTTTGTTAAAGGCAGCTGTATTTTGCCACTTTTGTCTCAGTGTTCTTTCTTTCTTTCTTCCTCTGTTTCTTACTTTCTTAATTGTGATTTATTTTAAGGATTTAAATTTGTTCGTTCATTTGTTGCAAATTCATGGATTGGTTTTGTTTGTTTGTTTAGTTTTTTTCCCACTCGTTTTATGTTGATGTTGTTGTTTTTTTTGTTTGTCTGTCTGTCTGTTTGTTTGCAAGTGCTATACGTTTGTTTGTTCGTTTGTTTGTTTTTGTTAACGCGTTACTGCCGTTGCCATTGTTTCTCATGATCAAAATAATTTCCTACAATTTCACGTTAATATAATTTTCTATTCGTGTACAAACCTCTCATTTTTGTCATGATAGCAGGTATCAACGATGAATAGTAGGGCGAAGACTTTCCACCTCGCACAGGACGTCGTGTTCTTCGAACAGGCGGCAACTTAGTCGGTCTCTGAACTGGAACCGTTGTAACTTTCTTTTCCAATTTCTTCCCGTCTACTTTTTCTAACGGCTTCCTCTGTTTTAGTATAGGCTTTGATTTTGGAGTGACAACCTTTTTTATTTTGGGTGGTGGGGGAGGGGTGGGAGGAAGTTGGGTCTCTGGACCAATGGCTGTACTTTCTCCATCTGTAACAGACGACAATGTCAGCACCTAGAAGGTTTCTTTCAGCAATTCAATTAATTTCAAGTCAACTATAAAAATAAATAATCATAGGTCTCAAAAACACACAAAACAAACATGGCATTGTCCCAAAGTCCTACAACAGATTTCGTATGAGTGTGAAACGCACCGCGCCGTACCGTGTCCGTGTCAGTTCCGTGATGTCTATATATAACAAGACGCATAGCTGCGTGAACTCGGGCTTTCTATGTAGTAAATCATGAGTTCTCTTTGTTAACATTGTCCCTTTAAATTCTCCATTCGTTTATTCTGCTGTGCTCTTTGACCTAAAAGCGCATTTATACAGGCTTAGCCTTCTTTTCTAGAAAGACCTATACCCTATACCTATACCTATACCCTATACCTATACCCTGGTTTATCGTCTCCTTCCGACGTTTATTTACTTGATAAGAGAGAAACTCTCTAAAGAAAGCGACTAATAAACCCCTGGAGCCTAGGGTAAGTAAGACCCATCGGATTAAAAATTGATTTTTGTTTATAGTCACTACACGTGAAATGGTTTTTTCAAACTAACTTAATTGACTTCTGCAGTGTACTATCAATTTTAATCATGATATTTTGATTCATTTGCTTTATTAATAACAACAACTTTTGCAATAATTTGAAGAGACAAATAAATGTGTTTTAAAGTTTATCTGTTTATCAGTTTATCTGAAGGGTCAGTGCTTGAGCGTCGGACCGGAAATCCGAATGTAGGCTCAAATCACGCTGAGGGCTCGGAATTTTTAAGATCTGAAATTTTTACACTCGCAGAAGCATTCACATCCAACGAACACATTTCCGAGTGACAATCCAATCATTTACTTACAGAAGAATTGTTGGTAATTCTGCCTGCCTTGAAACAAACCAACTTTAATATAACTGATTTGCAATACTCACAACTCTACAACTTCAACACGGATTATTAACAGAATTGATTCACAGTTGGTGATCATTAAAGATGAAAACTACTGCTCTATGTTATAACTGCTCTATGTTTTAACTATAACTATTAGACTACGTTGAATTTAAGCACAAACTTTCCTTTATTTTCTTGGTTTTTAGCTTTCAAATAGCAATACAATTTAGATGACTTGGGTATTTCAACGAATACGTTCGTAAACAAACTCAAAAATGTTCGCTCGTAAATTGATCTCTCGTAAAGTTCGCGGACCGACCCGTTCCGAAAACTGCTCGCCATCTTTTAGTGTGGGTCTACCGCGAACAGGTATGCTTTTGTATGTAGTTTGACTGAGCGTAGTAGAAATCATATTTACCCTTGAATCGCGAGACATCTTGCAGGTCGCCATGATGACCATGTGCTTTTGACGCTTATTTAGGTATATACTTCATGGTTTTGAGTGCCGTATAGTCGCTCTGTACTTCTCAAGTAAAGAAGCGACTATATAGGACAATCATGAAGTATATACCTCTCGACGCATGCGCCTTTCTATCTATACGCATGCGCTTTAGTGCCTAAACTGCGATTTGTGACTGAAGGCAAACAAAAAAAAAATAATAACGAAGCCCAATTTATAACTCGGGCATTCCTACGGAAGCCCGAGTAACTATATAAAAACATTCGAGATTCCTGTCGTAACCGTGCCGTGACCATGCCGTGTTCACAGCCATACGAAAACTTCAAATACAACTTTTCGGCTAACTTGCACTGGCAACAGAAGAGTTGCACGTACCATGTCTCCATCACCGTAAATGCTGTAACTAGAATCGAGAGAACTCTAGTAATTTTACATGCAACAATTGCCGTTCGAGGCAGTTTGTTCGAGGCAAAGAAATAGTGATGTATGTTGTAGTTTGTCGTTTTCAGACTTGATTTTCAACCTGAAATTCAACATTCTAATCATAGTGTTTGACTATACTCAGCCTGCTGCGCGCAACGATTTTTTTGCAAGAACAGTTCATAGTGTGTGGCCGGGACAACGCCCGGGACTTTAATGTAACAAGTTTGCTTTTTCTTGTCATTCTCCCTAGATCAGTTATATTAGTTTTTTTATTTGTATGGCTGCAGTGTTTAGAATCGTAATAATCGACAAATTAAGAGAAAGAAAAGAAAACCATTGAAATGCTACGCACAGGTGTATTCATTACGTTGTCGTGACAACGCACGCAGCCATGTTTGACTTCCAATCTTGAGTTGTTTGACTTTCTGGCCTTATAAATTTAACAAGTTTTCGATTTTTTTCCTCGATTGATTGGAAAAATATGAGCATTTCGGAATAAAACCCAATCTTTAAAATATCCTTCGCGGAAAGGAGAAGGGGAAAAAAATGTTTGCATTTCCTGGTCAAGTTTTATGGTAACTTTGATTTTTGTAGTTCTGTAAAAACATAAAACACGAACACTAAAGTTTAACTATTCTTTTGTACAAATTGATCAAACTGCTGCATGCGATGCAAAAGGTAATATTCAAGTCTTCATTTATGCGACAAAAAAAGATATTGAATCAATCACATATTTTCCTACCTTGTACATCCTCAATTAATATTTCTTTTGAAATCTCCTCAGCAGGTTCCGGGTTATTTCTGTCTTCCATTTTCGTATTTATAAAGTAGAATTTTCTATCTTTTCAATATATATAAATCAAGTTTGGAAAAACCCCACGGTTCAATTTGCCGGTCTGTCACTAATGATTGCTATGCCGAACGGCTTTCACATGGGGAAACCCGTGGAAACAAAACATGAAAACAAAAGTGTCTCTGTGTTTTGTTCAGGTTTGTGAATTATTGATAAAAAACTCATTAGAGAGCATCGTTATAGTTGTTATTTAGTAAGATTCATTAGTCATGTAATTGTTTTGTACTTATACCGCCTAAGATGTTAGAATAGTAATAATTGCAGATTGTATGTAGCACACGAGTCGAGTAGATTTAATATTTTGGTAAATGGAACTAGTTTTGAATGAGAACGTTTTTAAATTGACTTTTCTTTTCCCTTGAATTTCAAATGCTAATACTTGATTACTTTAAGTCGAAACTGTTCGCTTCAGTTGTTTAAGCGGCTGAACTTTTTCAGAGGAATTGCGTAGTCAGAGATAATTCTTCCTAAGTTAATTTGATGTAGTAAATAGGATATTAGATTATTGGTAGGCATTCCAAGTTGTTTAACAGCCATTTTCCATTATATTTCACTCGGATCATTTATTCAGTTTTACAGCCATTATATTCATCTTAATTTTTAACTTTTCATAATATGACACCCTCTGGCCCTTTTTGACGCTACTAGTTTTTACTACATACCTGACGAAATGGACAAACTGGACACTGATTGGCTCAAACCAGAATCACTTTCACAATAGAAACTAGGACAACTGCTGTGCTCAGACACAAGAGATCGCAGGCTCAAAGCGGTAATCTGTCTTAAAACTGGAGTAAAAGGTGTGTCGGCGGGATGAATGCTTTCTCTACTTGAGGGCGTTCTATCGGTAGCAAAGCCTGAGTCGTTTGCGTTTAGTGGTTTGAGAGGTGCTTTTATCCGTCGCCCTGGAAACGAGTTGGAGGATGATGCGCTATTAGCACGCGAACCGTCTGTTGTCATAGAAACGGATGATTTAAGGTTGACCGTAATTGGTGACCTGGGTTTCCTGTGTAGTGGGGCTGTGTAGCTTGAGGTGGTGACAATGGACGCTGCGTCCTCTTCGATGGGAAGAGATATTTGTCCTTGTGCAAAAAAAGAAAAAATCAACATAATTACAAAAAAATGCAAGAGATTACCACATTAAAAAGGAGGCTTTTACCGGGGGGTGGGATGGGAGGGGGGCAGGCGGAAATAGACGTTGCTAAAATTCTATAACTTTGACAAAGTAAACGACTCACGATCAGTGATTTGCTTGTTTGATTTTTGTCTCATAATTTATAACGGCCAGTTACATTTCGTGCACACAAGTGATGTTTAGAGATTAGGGGTCAATCTCACTAGCAGAATATAGTACAGGCCTGGGGATTTAAATGGTGTTTTAAGTCCTCTCCTTGTTCAGAGTGACATGGATAGCGTAGTGGTTAGGCCACTCGCCTCTCACCGCTGTGATCCGGGATTCAGTCCCGGCTTGGGCGCTGGATCATATGTGAGTTGAGTTTGTTGATGTGTTGTTCTTTCCCTTGCCACGACGGTTTTTTCTCCGGGTTCTCCGGCTTTTCCTCCCTCAGCAAAAATCAACTTGTGAGTTGAGAAATGTATGCAAAATATTTATGTAGAGGTAGTGAGTGTTGAGAAAACTCGGAGATATTAGCACGATACTGATGATGATGATATTACGGTATCTTGGAACTAAAGTCCCGATCACACGATGCAATTTTTCTTGCAACGTTGCGCATTATAGCATGCAGCTGCATACATGCAATTGGATCATGAGAAAAGGTTCAGAAGTTTGATTCGATTTTGCTTATGCAAATGTTGCACGCATATTTTACAAGTTTTTTTATTGTTTTGAATACCAAAATTTACCAACGTTTTGTGATGCGCGCAACGTTGTAGAAAAAGGTGCAGGGAAAAGTTGCCCAGGTCTTATAGAAAACATCTATTTAAGGAATACAAAACGCGCGCGCATGTCTCTGTTCTGTGATATAAACACGATGGAAGGTGTAGAGCAAGAGAAAAGCAAGCTTAGGAACACAAGGCGTAGCCGAGTATTTCTCTTGCTTTTCGAGTGCTCTACATCTTCCAGAGTGTTTATATCACAGTACAGAGACATAAGCGATCGTTTTATATTGCCTTTATAAAATATTAGTTCGACATTTTTGTGCGAGCCATGTCTCTGTCCTCTGATATAAACATGGTAGCCAGGCAATCAGCGGGCGCGTTATATCTCAAATATTTTATAATAAACGATAATGGACGACTTATGTGGAGTCAGGAGCCCATTACTAGGGGCGTACAACTCACGTACATCGCTTTAGAGTAATCGTTTTCACAGACCAGCTATATTTAGAACGGATATGCTGACAAAGAATGCTACCGTAGCCAATCATCCATATCCTTACTGATCGCCGACTTCAGCTTCAGCACTAGACTACAATTACCTATATATTGTATGCATCCTGCAGCACAACTGCAGTGTTTCATGGGTAAATACACTAAGTAATGATGGATAGGGAATAAAAAGGAATCGGAAAACGAGGAACGACAGATATTAGCGAGTAAAAATCGACCGCGTCTCCGTCTGAAGCCGCCATATTGAATTATACCTTTGCGGACCTCTTCGACAACGCTTAATTTTACGCGGGAAATATGAATCTAAAAATAACCAGGTCTGAGAAAAGGATCACTCAAGATCAGGGTCCTAGTTGTACGCTCCTAGTAATGGGCTGTGGAGTTTTACCTGTGGTTTTCCCTTTTCTTTTTCTTTTTGTCCTCCCTGCATGACCTTCACCTTCTTTACGAACCACCATTTTTGTTAAACCGCCTTTTAGTCTTGGAGGTCGATCTCTGAGTTTGGGAATCTTTTTTGTCCTATTTTTAAAGTCCACGCCTTCAACATCATTTTCAGTCTCTCTTCTCTTTTTCCCTTTCAGTTTTATTGCACTAGTTTTGTTATTATTGCTTGGTAATGGAGTATATGAACTGGAATGATTTATGTTTACCAAAGACTTCGCCCGCGGCTTTTCAATCTCTGGAAGCGGAGCTCTAGTAGGAATGAAAGTTTCTTCAAAAGACGGCATTTCGTTTTTGTTACCATGGATACTATCACGTGACAATGGCGGAAACACGAAATTAGGGTCCTCGTATGCCAGCCGATCGTCTTTGTCATCGTAGTTGATCTTCCTTGCTGCTGCAAGCCGAGGGTCAGAAGGAATGGAGGATTCTTCAGAAGACGACCATTCGTCAGGTTGAGGTGATTGGCTCGTTTCGCGAAGTCTTAAACTTTGAACTGAACGAGTTTCCGTGATACTCTTGGATTTTTCAGTCTCAGATTCTTCGCTGTGGGATTCTACACTATCGCTCTTTTCACTAGAAGACGATACTATGCTACTTGCCGATTTAGGCCTGTTAATAGCTGTTCTTTTGCGTTTCTGTGGGGATACGATTTTATCAGTAATACTATACCCCCCTTCAGAGTATCGTGTCCAGTTACGTATAGTTATGTAAGATTCTCTGCTTTTTGCACGGGATGAAAAACTGTCTTTACGGCTTGTATTTTCTAATTCTCCAAGACCAAAGCCATAATTGAAACTAATTGAGCTACCAGAGCTCGTGCTTTGGCTTCTTTTGGTTGGAATTTCCCCTAAATTTTCTTCCGTTTCTCTCGTGTCGACTTGCTCTTGTTCTTCCTCGTTTAATGGAGGAAGCACATTTTGCTTAGATACCAAGAGAGTTTCATTTCTTAATTCTGAGTTTGGGATTTCAATAGATGTGGTTTGAATTTGCTGCTGTATTTGTGCATTTTGTGCAGAGGGTTTAGAAGGTTGCGGCTGGGTGGACGGTAGTCGATCTTCGCCGTCACTTGCATATACAGGAGAAGGCGGGTTTGTAGGAATACTACTCATTGTAACAACACTACTGCTGCTTTTACTGTAACGAGTAGTAGACGCCTGCTTAGTTACTGTTGTCGTGGCATCTTCAGTCGTATCATCATCATCATCATCAAAATCAAAGGTATCATCACTGCATGCACTAGTGCTTGAAGACACGGACCCCTCCACAGAACTTACAACGCTGAATTTTTTCTTTGTAGTTTTTACAACCTCAGTTATCGACGTTGAAGTATAGCTACTAGTTTCATAGGCAATTCCCTGCTCCATTTTGTTACCATGGATACTAGCACGTGATAATGACGGATACACGAAAGCAGGATCCTCATAGGGGAGGCGATCGTCTGTGTTGTCATAGTGGATCTTCTTCGCGGTTGCAAAGCGGGGATCAATCAGGTTGCTTTCATTTTGACTTCTTCCCTCGGGGTTTCTTCTGAAAGAATCTCTTTGCGGTCGATAAAGTGATTTATTACCTCGAATTTCAGATATTAGCGCATCGTCTTCGGCGCTCTTGATTTTGTGGCTTTGCTCGACGTGTGGTGAAGCTGTTGAGTTTCTTGCGCTCTTTCCATCCGCTGCAGTTCTTTGGGGGATTTTACGTCTTGAATACAAGCTCTCGGGTCTTTGGAATTGTTTTTCGAATTTTTTCAAATTCTCGGACGTCAGAGGGTAGGATTTGGGCTGCGAAGGAACTTCGTGAACATCAGCACTGACTTCCATGTTGGTTTGGGGTTCTTGTCAAATTTCAATTCTCCTGGAAACAAGGCCGGAGAAAACATTAATTTTGAAGTTGTGTAAACTATACACAGTCATGAGAGATTAGTTTTGGATTATCGTTGTTGCTTTAAAGTAAACATATTTCTTTAAAAGTACGGTTAAATTGAGCCGTCTGAATGTAATAAAGGCGACTTTATAAACTATAAAGGTAATGCCGAACCTTTTATCGGTTCAACAGCCGTAAATAATTCTCACTCATCTACCGTGCATCAACGATGAAAGCTTAAGGCATAGCAAAGATAATCGGATTTTTCCCCCTTTATTAACGATAAAAAACGTCTGTTAGGATATCAAAATGCTTAAATGACTATTTCTCAGTATGAAAGAGGATGGAAAGAATGAAGAAATAGTAAATCAAGCCGTAGGGAATTGAACGATGATATTTTGTCTCTCTGGGCGTTCCTCATCAATATTCCCATCTCTTTCATATTATCTGCGGCAGGCATTAATTAAATGCATAGCCAGTATTTCCACATTATCTGCAACGAGCTTTATTAAAATCGTAAACTTGCATTGGTCGAGCACTTTATCAGTAGTCAAATGTCTTAGACGACAATTCTAGCATTGAACTTGAACGCACCGCATTTTTGAAAGAAAAAAGACAAGATTTTTTTCAAGGACAAACTCATTTTGGAATAATGTTTGAGCTAAATAATTGTTTTCTTAAACTTTTATGATTGCAATTACACAATGTCATATCTAAAAGAGGTTTTCTGTTGCTATGGTAACAATTGTAAACTCGGCCATTTTTGACGAAGTCTGCCGGGAATTCATCATCCTGTATCGCCTTCAGTTTGTTTCAGTCCTTCCTGCTTTTTCCTTAAGCTTTTTTATGCCTTTTATCTATTCGTCGATTCTTTTTGTCTCGATAATGTGTTTTTTATGGACTTGTCGTGAATGAAAAAACGTTTTTGGTATACTAGTACTTTGTTTCTTGAGTTCCCGCGCAAGTTGTGTCAAAATTCATTTTGAAATGGTTTGCGTGTTTGTCTATACGCTCACCGGTTTTTGACCTGTACTTAGAGTGATTTCGCGTCTGAACGGAGACTCCAGCCAATATACCACAAAAAGCCTAGTATTATAGCTAAGAAAGCTTCGTAATCTTTTCCTAAATTGAGATTTAAATTGCGATTGTTGCATAGATGTTAATGACTTAGAATGGCCCTTTTTTACAGCAAATTCAGTCGTGAGTTAGTTGTTTTTGTTTCTTTTATACCAAGAAAAATAGCATTGCGAACCAACTAAATTAGTAACAAAGCTAACATTATATGTCCTAGTAAGATAACTAAGGCAAGCAGTTTCGTCACAAGTGCCACAGTGGTTGTTATTCTTAGAAGCCATTTTAAGAACATCTTTCCGGATGCTCGCTGGCTTCAATCCGCCATGGTTGAGTGAACTACTACCTTTGACTTGCAATATTTTGCGAACAATTTCTTTTCTGTCAAAAACACAATTATATTGTTATTGAATAATTAATGGTTGACTTTACATAAGAATTAAAACTGCTAAACGACTAAAAATTGAATATTAAGAAAAAACACTAAGTGAAGTCAGTTATATTTTTGGTCGCTGAAACGTGGTGGGTCAGCAGCTAGATGATTCAGAAGCCTTTTCCAGTGCATATTTTCCGATTCTTAGTTAGTGTTTAGCTAGTTCTGGCTAGGTACAATAATAAATTCGTCGAAACTAGAGTAAAAAAGTAAAGTAAAAACTGTATTTATGTATGTTTTAATTTATACATAAAACGGCTTACATTGTGGGACAATTTTGGGATTTTAACATTAATAGTTCCCAATTGTAACTTTTATATGTTGCTGCTCGGTTTTAACCGTGCTTGAGGAAGCAAATTAATTTACTTAACTGAAAAGAAAGTTTGAAATTTAAAATAACCATGTGATTGCCTCTTTTGGCGACAGTGTTGGTTGAAGCTTAACCAAATACAAGTTTTTTTTATGTTTAATTGTATTTTTACATGCAGTTGTTAGCGTTTAACTAGACGTTGCGAAAATTGGAAAAGAAACTTGCAATTTGACTCGCAAAGGCGTTTTGTTTGACATGTTAGTCCAGAAGAAGATCCAAAAGGTGAAATTTTGCTTTCCCTCAAAACGCTAGGTTTTCCTCTCGTGCTAATTTATCAATTATCTCCGTAAAAACACCAACATGTATATCCTAATATATATTTAGCATTTGTTTAAAGAGAAATTCTTATTTCCAATATTTACTTATTTCAAGACTAGCGGCAAATACTTGAAATGACGCGTCGCAATCCTTGTTTTAGTATATTCATCAATGATTTTTACATTTATAGCTAACATGACAATATTGATATGTCTAAAGTTTGCAAATTCTTCAGTTCAATTGTTGTGTTTACCGTAGTGTAAACGATATCGGCTCAACTAGAACTTCAACTTGCTATACGGAAATAATACCACGTAGTATACACATACATTTGACTGAAGATGAAGGAAAATTAAACTAGAAGACATGCAGTAAATTTTTGAAGCATCTTCGACAGTTAAGGTAAATACAGGAAGCGATGTAAAAACCTAAGTTAAATACAGTTTCACTAAACTCACATAGCTAAGCCTTTTATCTTGGGTCTTCTTTTTCCTTTCCCCTTTGTTTTCTGTCAGTAGCCGATAGAGTACAATCGCCAGGCGTTTGAAGAAAGAACTAACTGAAATGACTTTCAATTTTCCGACAGTGTTCGCTATGGCAACCAAACTAATATTCAATGTTAACTTGAGCCTTCCTCATTGAAATAAAACGGTAATAATAAATATTAATTAAAGTTTATGAAATATTTATATTCACAAGACTTTTTCGCGAGGTATTGAAAATGGAATTCTCAAACAGGTGTTATCAGAGAATTAAATTATACTGACTCAAAGTGCAGTGTTTTAATCATCTGGCCCCGACGATCTTATCTAAATTAACTGGCCGAGTCAAGATTGGCAGAACATTATAATTAAAAATATGCATGTCAGTCTGTTAAATTTCTTTTCAGTTTTCCTTTTCGTAACAAATTTAAACTTCAATTTAAGATATTATTAATAAGAAAGAGTAAAAAGGGACTTTCCTGGTCAAGATTGTTTTCTCCAAGAAAACCTACCACAATCAGAAAAGAAAACTTTTAAAAAAACCTCGCCATAATTCAATTATCATGTAAGTTGATATGGATCTTTGAATTTGTATTTCCCCAAAAAGCTATATTTGCAAATTGTTCACTTTAGAGGCGCCATTTTGGCGAGGGCAAATCGGGGTAACTGTATGTAATAATGTCTTTTCAATCATTGTCCTATTTTACGGACCGAAAAGAAGGGAGCTTCATCAACTAAATAACAATAAAAACATTATTACAGAATGAAAACATAGTATACTGTTTAAAAATCATTAATATTTAAGAAGCGGTGTTTTGGAAAATCGTTGGGTAAGATGTTCGTTGACATGACAACCCCCTAGGTAGTAAAAAACAGGTTTTTTGAAATAGGATTTCAAAACGTATTGCAAGTTGCATCCAAATAATTGTTGTAAGGAAAGTCAGTGATCTATTAAAAAAGTTGGAGTAATTTTGTTTTTGAAATTGGTGTTGCGCGGGCGCCCTTACTTTAATCTCGATAAAAGCAATAAAGACATATTTGAAAACAAGTGAAGGCGATTATGGAAGACTCAAACTTAACGAGTTCTCAAAAGTTAAGTTCTAAAGCCTCCTGTAAGCATTTTCAAAAAACATCCAACATTGCTTTGGCATTTCAGTGTTGGATGGAAGCTTAAATGGACTCCGCACTGCTGTGTTACGCTATTTGCCGCATGGGTGAAAACAGCAAAAGAATTGAGCGTTGTTGGCTGAAAGGGTTGTTTCAACGCATCCTACATGAGAACAAAAAAATATTGGGAGTTGTTGGCCAACATTGTTAGTTTAATCTCGAGATTGGACAAAGATTTCGAGACACTGACAATTTACAGGAGATGGATATGTTTCCAATATCCGGCCAGTCAAATCACACAAGTTTATCATTTCGTTGTTATACAAGCACAAGATAAATAAACACCACTGTAATATTTACTGATGTGACTGGATACTGCGCAAACTCAGATTAAACAATTCCTGGCCAAACACGAAGTTCTCTCAGATTCAGTTCGAACTGACAAAAGTGAGCAGGTCAGCTCTTTGTAACGCCTTTTTCTTTGCCATATGAATCAAATTTCTTCAACGTCAATATATTAGAAAGAGAAAGAGAAAAACTACTCACCTTTACATGGCCGCAGCTCCACTCAGGCTCCACAAATCCGGCGCTTGTCCCGTTGGGAGATTTGTTAACAAACCTAAACTGGCTTCTGTTGCGACGTGTGAATAGCCCCAAAGACAGATCAAAGCTAATTTCAGCAGATGATTTTCACAGTAGCTTTAGTGAATAGCATTAAACGCGTTGATAGGCTGTTTACCACTATTACAGCTACCCCGCAATTTGTACTGTCGGCGAGTTTTTTATTCATTGCAATTACAAGATTTTTCTGGCCGGCGCCAGATTTTATCTTATGATCTGATGTCGAAAGACACATATTACCTTTTTCTTTTGCAAGGAAAGTAAGTGATTTCCAAGCTTGATTGAAACGGAAACTACTAGTAGTCTAGTAAAGTTTGGGCTGCGTGCAGTTCCAAGAAGCAAAACGCAGGCTTATGGTAACATGGTATATTTCCTTCTCACTGATCCCGGGTTTTTACGGAAATTTTGATCCCTGAGTCCATATTTTTAGAAATTTTTGATCCCTAATCCTTGGTGCAAAAAACTGAGCTGATCATATCCCTGATCCTGACCCAATGTCCCTGATCCTCGATCCCACCCATTTGATCCCTGAGCCCTGGCCTCTGATCCCTGATCCTGGCCATAATTTGGGGCTTGATCCCTGATCCCATATACCATGTTACGAGCCTGAAAACGCAATGAACAGAAATCCGGTAACACCATATAAAAGCACTAAATACTCTCTTTTAAACATTTGATTGATATTTGGCGGGAGGTATGGGGAAAATTAATTTCTCTTGGCTGGAAGATGTCAATATTTTCCGTACAAATTAAAACTAAATTTGTTGTTTTGACATCTTGGTAGGGACACTTCTCCATTGTAGACAAGGTCACGCACACTGGAACTCAATGTCCTAATGCTTAAGCCGTACCAGCCAAGAGCTGTAGAGTGATTTTATTCAACGCGTGAAAGACTTAACAAATAGTCTCGTGGCGTACTTTTTTGTTCTCACCACATTTTGACGTCATCTGTGCATCGATTCGAGTACAGACGCACGGAAAATGGAATCTATCTGTTTTATATAATATTTATCGAAACATTCCAACCAATCAGAGCACTCGTAAGATTCGATGACGCATTCTGTGTGTGTACTCTAATCACACATGGTTGTTCGACCAATCAGGGCGCGCGTAATATGCCAATTATTATATAATCTGTTTTATATAATATTTATCGAAACATTCCAACCAATCAGAGCGCGCGTAAGATTCGATGACGCCATCTCTGTGTGTGTACTGGCTCTAATCACACGTACACATGGTTGTTCGACCAATCAGAGCGCGCGTAATATGCCAATTATTATATAAAGATGACTATTTAGTTTGTACCAGTTGATAAAGTACAAAAGTAAACAATAGGTTCAGATCAGTCTACTATATACTAACTATTATGCGTATTATTTCCGGCAGTTTTCGCGGGTTAAATAGAATCACTCTACCAAATTGCAAATACATGGAAAGTTCGCCGTCTAAATAAATTTGGAATTGCACGCAGAAATTAATAAAACAAAACAAAAAATCTCAAATAGACTTATTAAAAGTAATATATTATATATACAGTATACATATCAAATCCTACAACTGACTGCTAGAATACTAATTACAAAGCGGCTATTTTTTCGGGTGACGACTTGGCAGAGGCGGTCACTTAGGAACATTAAGCTTAACTACAAAGAGATCATTTCAGAGAGTTAATAACAGTATATAAATGGTAATGACTTGATTTCTCCATTTCTTTGTATTAAATTAGAAGGGCATATCGATAAGACGATCAAACTGAGTTACCAAACGTTTTCGGTTTAATGAACCATCATCAAGGAAGTGATGTTTCATTAAACATGCATGATGGTTCATTAAACCGAAAACGTTTGGTAACTCAGTTTCATCGTGTTATCGATATGCCCTTATACAAATGGATTTTCACGGAAGTTCCAATGTATACCATCATACCTGCCAACTCTCCCTGTTCAGCCGGGTCTCAAGATTTTGGACCTCATCTCCCGGTTTCTCGATTTTGACCTAAAATACCCGGGTAACCGCAAATATTGTCTTCAACCAGGAGCGGATCCAGGGGGGTCGAATTAAGGGGTCCACGGAACCCCTCTAAAACTATTTCTTTTGTCAACAATAGAGTATTATATACAGTTAGGTTTAATAAGAAATAGAACCCCCCTCGGAAAAATCCTGGATCCGCTACTGTTAACAGTCATTTTTTTACGTGTAGAGTGTTGACAATTCGTATCGGCTTCGGTTTACGCCGATAAAGTTATTGATCAGCGAGTGAAGTGGTCCTCCTCCCCTCCCCTCCCCCCTGAGACCGTATTTTTCAGGTTACTTCCGTAAGTTTTCCTCCATTGAGCGTTGATTCCGCGGAAGAAGCAAAGGGAAATCCACTTTCTCAATATTAAAAATCAGGAAGGGTTGGCAGGTGTCATTTTGAGATTGCATCCAAATCTTCCTCAGTGAAGTAATTTCATTCACAGAATGACAGAATAAAAAGACTTTGAAGACATGACAGCAAACGGTAAAGCTCCTCTGACGCTGACATATGGATACAAAAGTCTAGACCCAACAGTCTTTATGCAAAAAATTATGTAAAGGCTTTGTCTTCTGATAACATTATAATGCTAGAGAAAATTAAATTCTATTTATATCTACAAGGTTTAGAACTGCGATATTTTTTCTATATGATCATAATGAAAAAAGACCCCCACCATTTTCTCTGTCACAGCAGGGACAACAATATTGATATACATTGCCAGTCAAGTTGTACCTGTTAATGACACTAGACAATAAATCTATTTGAATGTTTTAGACAAGGGCCCAGGTGTTCAACATTCAAAGGCTGATTTGTGTTGATATGCATGGTTATAGCTAAAATGAATGGTTGAATTGTCTTCATGACAACTGGATGTCTTGCATTGTTCTTAAAATGGTTATTAGTTTTTGGCTTTACACTCAGAGTCCCTTTTGCCATAACTGACTTTGTCTAGCATAAGTTTCTAGGCTAAGACTTCATGGGGAACCATTCATGCAAAGCCATTATATATCACAGGTAGAATGAGATATTATAATATATCATGTATATCATTTACAGAGTTGCAGGATTTTATCTCTTGCTTCAGAAAGTCCATGACAAACTCCATTCTCTTTTACTTGAACACTAACAGCCAGCCATTTCGAACCAATCCTTGATTCTACTCCTAGAGCTTGTATAATGCCTCCAAGGGGCTTAGCTCCAGGGATGTCATTTTTGCTGCTAACAATTAACACAGGGACCCCAACGAGTTTTGTTTCAGATAAAAGACTGTAAAAAACTCTTTTGGCTTCTTCAAATTTACTTGGATCACTAGCATCTATGACATAGACCAAGAGACTGGTGTCACCAATAAAGTTTGGCCAGTATTGCCTTTTAGATCCACCAACTGTAATCAAACAAAGAAAATGTTTAGCAGGTATCACCTTGGCCTCTTGCCCAGACATTCTTTACGTGATGACCCACAGAATGTCTGCATGGGCCAATATAGTCAAACCTCCACTTACAACCACTTCTCATAAGCGACCACCTCTGTGATGCAACCACTTTTCAAAAGTACCAAAAACTTCCCACACAGAATACCACAGTTTTCACCTATCGTAAGTGACCTTGACCACTTCTATAAGTGATAGTTTATTTTCTTTTGTTCCTAACCTCCTGGAAGCAACCACCACACATAGCCCCCTCTCTCACCATGCAAAAATTATGTGTTGCTTCAGCATCATTGTAGTCAATAAGAGCAGAATAAAATATGCATGGCTCTCTGCCTTGCCTCAAAATTTCCAGCCCGTAGAGGAAGCTTTTGGCTATAGCAGATAGTCTATTACTGATTAAAATAATACAACAAAGGCAACCCTCTCTGTACTAAACAACAACAACAGCAACAACAACAATAACAAACACCTTCATATCCTGGAAAAAGGTACTCATGTCAAAATGACAGTTTTATATATTGATTAATCAATATTGATGGGATCCAATAGCCTGCACAGCAGAGGGCCGCTACACAGGCTACTATCTTATCCAGTTAGAATTAATACTCAGATACAGCACTGCATAACAAAGAATGGTACAGATTTCTTCACAGTTATACAGAAACATTATGTGATTTGAGTTATGGACCCACTTCTGAAATTCCAGAAACTCCACCCCACCCTTTGACCACGCCTACCAAATATAATTAATCCTTGCTCCTTTCCCCCTCTTTCCTAGTCCTTCTCTCTTCCCATCTGCTGCATATATTTTCTCTTTTATGACCCTTTCAGGGCCCGCAGAGAGTTCTAAGCTGAAAGGCTTTGTTTGGAAGGCTAATCTATACAAACATAAGGCTGAATGTTTTCTAAACAGGTGGCTACAGCCCCCACAGCCCTGACCCTCTCCGTAGTCCATGCCTATGGTCGCTCAAATCCCATCAAAGACAAACTTACTTTCCCAGATATTTAAGTTCAAACCATCTGTTGTAATACAAATAACATTAAACCCTTCAGTTGGCCTGGTCTTCTCTCGATGGCTTGTTGACTCGGGTTGTGATAAAGCTGACAAGAACACCGTTTTCCCTGCTCCTTCCAATCCTAAAACTAAAATCTTCTTCTCAGGAATCCCTCCTTCGTCGTCGCTCTCATCAGATGAAGCGGTGGTGATCATTGTTTCTCTGGATTGTTTGTACAGAGAGTAAAAGCCATACGCTGTAGCTCCGATTGCGATGCTGCCAGCAACAACAACGGCTACTTTGCCTGGAGTTCCTAGGTCGTTAAACCAGCTAGACAACACCATATTTTTCTATGCGTAAAAAAACTCAATTAATAAAGAGAGCCACGGGCGAAATAGAGAGGAAAATGTCACGCAAAGTAAAGACGTCTAATTTTTTTTGTCTCCACTACAAACAAATTATCTGCAGTTTGATTGTACAGCGGCAAGATATAAACTTCATGTAGGATATACTAGCTGTATTCCTATGATATCTTATTCAAAGAGATCCTAAATTGTGTGCACACGAAGTATATGGCTTACTTTTGGAACCAAGATGGCGGACAGTTTGAACTTATCAGACGTATGTAGGAAAAAAATTATTAAAAGACAATTTTGCTTTGCGATTGCAATGATTTCTAAATATTTACGTTTATAGGTAAACTACAGTGGGGATTATGGATCAGAGTTTGACGAACATGAGGCAAAAAAGTAGGAATATTTGTAAAATCAGTAATGTTTTTTTTGAAGACGTAGTGTATATATGGAGTTTAATAACTAAAGTTTTGCTTGGTTCTCTAGGACTTGGAGGGACGACGAACTGTCTGGAGTCAAGAGAAAGGCTAACTCAACCACTGGTGTACCTTCCAAGAAGTTTATGAACGATGAATATAGCAAGTAATAGTCGAAATTAAAGTTTTGACAGCTCTAGCTCTCCAATTTTTGTTAGAAGCTAAGGGGATTGTTCATGAACTTCTTGTTGTGTTGTTTTAGAGCTGAAGGAGTCAAGCAAAGATATCACTTTCTGGCACTGGATGCTGTATCCTAAATGATTGCATTTTAGATATATATTAACAGTAGAATAAAGAGAGAAAAAACATGCCTTTGGCTTCAAATCAAACCAATGATTTAATGGCTTTCTAGTAGGACAACATTCATATACTGTAGACCCCACCTTGTTGCCCCACCACACCCTAATACAGCTTCTACTTTGAGATGTATACAGGAACTCTACATTTTATTTATGAATTATGTGCAAGCAAAGAAGGTCACATCCCCCTCCCTATCCATGCATTGTTGGTTGCCTGGTAACCATTAATCTGATACAATGACAATAGAGGGCAACCAATATTGAATTGGGGGGAGGGGAGGTTAAACACCTCAATGATATTTTTACTTCTTGTTGTAAAAGAAGGTCACATCATAAGCGCATTTGATCATTACGCCATGAAAAATGTGCTTTATAAGTTAATAAATTATTATTAATTATCATTATTATTATTAAAAACTACCATTTCATATTTTATTAGTGAGGTGAGGGGGAGATAATTTTTCGTTGAATAATTTATTTGTCTCAGAGTTACATTTATGTCTGAGTTTGTAGTTAACTTGCTTATATTTCTATAGCATTAATTTAAGTACTTCCTTAACAATTTGCTAAAGTACTCACGACATAAAAAGATGATCAATGATTACTTATTGTTTTATGGTCCAGGAATTGAACACTTGAAGAGAGACAGGTTAGAAGGACTCTGATTGTTTTACTGTTTTACAGCAGATTTCATATTATGAGTGTGAAATGGACTGTGCCATGGCATGACTGTGTCAGTGCCGTGTTGTCTATTAAAACATTAGAAATTCCTGCCATGACCATGCAGTGCTATGATTGTGCCATTTTTACAGTCATAAAAACGCTGCTCAGATATGTCTTAGCTGTGATCATTTTTAATTGGTATGATTTTTTTAACAGCTCTAGAGATAAAACAGATCTTGATGTCCTAAAGCAAGAACATAGGTCAGCCCTTTACATTCTTGTTAATCTGTGTAGCATTGATATATTTATAGAAAGTGTATAAGCAGTGACATTCTCTAATTTGTTCTTTAGGTTTATCTGGGATGATGAAGAAGAAGATTCAGAAAGCACTTGGTAATAATATGAGTAATATATATCCTTAAGAAAAGATCATTGGTGTTTTTTTCAAGTTTAAGGTGGAAATGAAATGAAGGAAAACAGGAGGAATAAAAACTAAAAGACTTGCAAACAGGCAATCACAAAAGAAAGTGACAAAAAAGAAAACGGAGAGAATGAAGGGAGAAAGGAAGGGAGAAAGGGAGGTTGGAAGAAAGAAACACAGATAAGATTTTCATTCTAAGTAAAATAATCTTAAACCTTGTGTGCTCTAGACATCTTTAGCTGCAGCATTTCATATCACCTTGTGTACTCTAGCCTTTGATGATGATATATGGGGTACATGTAGCTAAGTGATTTGTTTGTATGTGTTAGGGAAAGAAGGTTGGCTAAGAAATACTATAACAAATTATTCAAAGAATACTGCATTGCTGATTTATCAAGATACAAGGAAAATAAGGTATTGAATTAGGAAATGAAAAGAAACAAATATGGGTAGTAGAGCTTCAAAGTTCAATCAATGACAAATATAACCTAACCAAGAAGGAATTTCCCAGTGATTTGTAAACTTTGAACATTCCTAACAAGCATTCGTAACAATTTGATATGAGCATATAATTAAGTTTATTGTATAGTTTTTTACAATTGTATTGAAACTCTGGGTTGGGAGCTGGCTTTTCCCTGAAGCATTCTGGTAGCAGATTTCTGCAAAGCTACATTTTAAGTACAAATTAAAAACAATCCTGATTTCACTAACAAAATTTATTTTCACTAGGTTGCATTAAGATGGAGAATAGAGAAAGAAGTTGTTGAGGGTAAGGGACAGTTCTTCTGTGGAAATAAAGGTTGTCAAGAAAGTGAGGGACTAAAGAGTTGGGAAGTCAATTTTGCTTATCAAGAACAAGGAGAGAAGAAGAATGCACTGGTAAAATTAAGTAAGTTTAAAAGTGAAAAATGGAGAAAAACAGATATACTTTCAAATTTAATCTTGATAAGCGTAGTTATAGCTTTAGCTTGTATTTGAACTGTTGTTGTGTTCTTTAACAGGATTGTGTCCAGACTGCTCATACAAACTCAACTATCATCACCAGTGAGTATTCACTTCCTTTAATTTATTTATCTATGTCAAAATGTCAAAGTGAACTCACTGCCTCAGAAGCACCAATGGTCAGTATTGAGCTACTGATGTCACAAGAGTCAAACCATCTACTTTTGATGGACAAATTACACTATCCTGTAAGGGCTCTTTCAGTTCTGGTACATGTACTTCATTGTGCTTCTAATATTATTCCAGACATGTAGCTCTAAGATGCAACAAGGCAACTGTGATCTTCTGAAGCTGCACCCACATGAGCAAGTTTTTCTTGAAAAGGTTTCCTTGACCACGAGAACTTGATCGATTAGACGACAAAAAATTGTCACTTTCTCGTTGTCAAGTTCCCCTTTTGAAAAGCTGGCATTCTCGGCGTAATATAGTTTCTTTCCGTGTAAAGGAAAACTTGTCAAAGTAAAGATTTGCTCGCGTTGACGGACACCAAGGAAAACCTCACTGACAAATAGTTCCGCCTTGCAAAGTATATTTCGGGCACTTGTCGAGGAAAACGTGTTTGTTGTCTATACGGCAAGCAAGCTTTTTTGACAAGGACACCGTGCCAAGAAAAACTTGTTGGTCCGTCACTCTATATGAGCAAGAAAACTTGTCAAAGAAACTTGATAAGAAAAACTTGCTCATGTTGATACGGCTTTATGTGAAGAAATCTTTATCAACACATGAAAACAGGCTGACTTTTTTGCAGTTATTTTATTACTCAAACTCTGTATAACTTTTCTTTTTTATATTTGTTATTCAAAGGAGAAAATTAGCCAAACAGAACAGGAAAGAAGAAAGACGAAAAGAAAGAGAAGAGAAAAAGAAGAAGAAGAAAAACAGAAAAGAGAAAAAGAAGAAAAATAAAGAGAGAAAACATGACGCTAGCTCATCAAGCTCAGAAGAAGAGACTTCAAGTGACAAGGAGAAGAATCCCAAAACTGGCAAGCAAGGTATGTTACTATTTTACTAGAATGCCTTTCAATATTATGTTAGCCAGACCCAGATGTCTTGTATTTTATCTTTCTCATTAACCAGTTTTTGATTTATTGGTGTCCCAACATACCACTTTCCTTACAATGTTATGAGCATCAGCAAATTGCACCGTGTATCCACCCCTCAGTCAACTGTAGCATGAAACAGTTCAGTGCCGAAGAACCGCATTCTACTTCTGCAATGTTGCTAGCAAGAGTTTGTATCTTGCAGCGAAGAAATTGCGATGGCTGTGGTTTTGAGTTTTCAAACTCGAGCATGCTATTAACGTTTTGTAAACTTAAAACTTGGCTCCGTCCTCAAGCAAGTCGCACACAACTTTGCAGGAAAAACTGTATCCCGTGACATGTTTTGTCATGACTGTTTTTTACAGTGGAACTATGATTCAAAGATTCCGAGTAAGCAGCTTTATCGAAGAAAAATAAAATATCAAACGTTTGAATTATTTTGGTCATTTAATTTTGTAAACAGTTATAACAATATGATCTCAATGAGAAATATCATTACTAAAACCGCTCTTGTACATCTCTGTACAAAAGGTTCTGGCGAATCCCAGGCAAGTACAAGTAAAGATGATAAACCAGAAGATATCTGGAAAGGACCAGCTAAGATTGTTGTCGACAAAACCAGGTATTTAATGCTTTAGAATTGATGAAATAGTTAGTATCGAAAGGAAACTTGCGACGATAGATTTGTATGATACTCATTCAGAAACTTTGCTAATCGGAAAGAGAAAGAGGAAGAGAAATATGACCTCGATGCGTTTGATATTGCAAGTACTGTATACTTTCATTTATTTGGAAGGTTGACTAAGTTGCTTAATGAACGCCTTTTTAAATCACCCACCATTCGTAGCTTCAAATATCTTTGGGATGTAGCAGCTATGTTGGAGGGAGGGAGAAAGAGTGTGCTTTCGCTATGGAAAAACCTCCTCCTGCTTCGTATATCACATGACCAACGTGTTCCGGGAAAATTCCTCTGGAACCAAGTGTGACCAACCTTAAACTACCTAGTAACTAACTAAGAGTGGAATGAAGTCATAGACAGACTCAATAAGTCCGAGAGCATAAACACATATTTGATAAGTCTTAGTTTTCGCCCGGGAGTTTTCGCTCTTTTACACTGGTAGGTTGCGACCACCACAGGAAGCCCAACTGAGCGAATAGACCGATTTGTGGAATCAATCCACTAAATGATTGCATTGTACAAATATTACATTTTTATTAATTCAAATTATATTTTTATAGATTATGTAGTATTTTATCATAGTTTATGTTGTCAGGGTTCCTATTGATATCAGTTTGTACTGAAGGGACTACCCTGAATTTAAGTTAAATAAAGGTGTTTACTTACATTATCTTACATGGAAAACGTTCTGTTTCAGGGAAGAAGAATTTGAAGAATACTTCCAAGATATGTTTTTATGAAATGAAATGAAATGGCAAATCCACAAGATCACATGACTCGGATGTGACGTCACACGGTCATGAAATCACGTGACAGTATGAAAAAAATGTCGCGAACAAGTCAAAAATTTCCTCAGAAAACTGAATAGAAACGTCAATAGAGACAGCAAGTTTGACAAATCCTGGGAACACGTGACTAGGATATTGTAACGTCAGAGTTATGACATCACGTGACAGTATGAAGAAATAGTGCGAAGAAATGAAAAATTTCCTTTGAACACTGAATAAAGACAGCAAATAAAAGCATTGTTAGTGTGACAACTGGAGAACACGTGACTAAGATACTGTGACGTCAGAGTTATTACATCACGTGACAGAATGAAGAAATAGTGCGAAGAAATGAAAAATTTCCTTTGAACACTGAATAAAGACGGCAAATAAAAGCATTGCTAGTGTGACAACTGGGGAACATGTGACTAAGATACTGTGACGTCGGTAATAGCATCACGTGACAGTATGAAGAAATAGTGCGAAGAAATGATAAATACTACAGCAAATAAAAGCTACTATAATTGCTAATGCGGGCTCTGGGTGAATATCTCCCAGCAAAAAAACATAACACATGAAAATCTGGCCAAATCTTGCATTCGACATGGTATCAAAAGTTATCAATGTTAATAGTTAATAGAGGCTTTGCACCATCACGTGACGGCAGCCATGACAGGAGGCAGGAAAAGAGTCTAGATTGATCTGGTTTACACGAGAAAGAGTTCAGTTCCCCAGGGGGGAAAGACTCTATAGTTGATGTTAATAGTTATACAGCAATTTTAATGCAGGTTGTTTTTGAAATCAAATCACTGACTAAAAGTAATCGGTGGAATAACGTTAGAAACGGTAGAAACAAATGAAAACGTCAGTCTGAACTACTTCAAAGTAAAAGGCAGTTGTAAATATATTGAATTTTTAATTTTATCGAATGTTTGTTCTTATGTTTGTTAGAGCCTTGACACACGATACAACTTTCTTGCAAGCTACAGAATTAGATTGTCATCCAACCCCGCAACTGTTGGGCCCAAGCCAAGTCGAGCACAGGCAACCCAATCTCTAGATTAAAGCGATTTGATTAGGGTTTTCAGAAAGATCTTGAAATCGTTTTGGAGTACGAAAAAACATTATTAAACATACCTCAACAAAAGAAGTGGTGTTATATCGTTTATTTTCAATTTTAAGCTGTTTTTCATAACATGTTCTTCTTGAAGCCATGAAGTTCACCCGCCCCCAATAACTGTCGAATCGCTCTAATCTAGAGCTTGGGTTGCCTGTGAGTCGAGTTCTAATTCTGCAATTAACGTTGCACGCATCGAATTTCATCCTGTTGCAAAGAAATGACAATTGCTGTGGTTTTACGTTTCATTTTATTTTCATTTTTCCTTTGGCTCCTCCGCCAGATGCGTCCAACGTTATAAGAAACGTTACAATGTACGTCGTGCGACATGATCTTCCCCTTCACCGCTGTGCACAAGAACTGAGTAGCACAAGCTTTCAAAGTTCCTGTGTCATTAATAGAGACTCATTTCAAGTGTATCCCTCCTTTTATTTTATATAGCTATTTCAAAAAAGGTTGACGGGGTGAACGGCGAATAGCGATCGGCGATTGGTGATTGCACGACCGAAAGGAACTGTGTTCACCAATTTGACCGCTATCCGGCGCGGAGATATGAATCGCCTATCGACCATTGTGTCCAATAAGGTCTTTACTGCATGGTACCGGCATTGCTTAGGTATTTAATCAATGAAAATGAAGCAATTCTTGTTACCCCAAGTTTCCTTTCGGTCGTGCAATCACCAATCGCCGATTGCCATTCGCCATTCGTCCCGTCAACCTTTTTTGAAATAGCTATATACCGTAAATGACCGAATAGACCCCACGTCTTCAGCGCCAATGTTTGGTTGAGCCCCCCTCTCCCTTGCTGCTGGGACCAAAACCTACACTTTATACTTTATCTAACACTATCTAACACAAAATTCTAGTATACTGAACTGCAGTCCACCAGTCTAGTGTGGTCCGCAGTGGCGTTGAAAAGGAATAAATATGCATACACTATTTCACATAAGTTTATAAAGTTTTAAATAAGCTTCCCCTGCATGCATGCTCAAATGAGTCTCAAGGTCATTTTTTATTCGGTCATTTACGGTAATTTGGCAGTATTTTGTAGCAATTCTTGAAATTCATTTTAGTATTCCCTTTTACATTTTTTTGATATTGCTGTGCACTCAACTCGCATTCAACTTGGCATATGTGTGGACGCACATAAGTAAACTGATGATGATATACGTATGTACAATTAGATGTACTGCGGATGACGTCAATATTGAACATATACGTGTCGTACGTGTGTACTTACGTATGTACAAGAATTATAGTACAAAAGTGTACTATAACGGAACATCAAACTCTACGTTTACGTATGTATAATGATTAGTGTACTGCGGATTACGTCAACACCATACGTTTCGTACGTACACTACTGAGGACGCAAGCATTCACCAAGTATTGAACTCGCTCTACGTTTACGTACGTGGTCATTCGTAAGACTCGCTGAATCAGAGTTTACACGGACAGTCCGCTGACTCCCGTTGCTTGCAGCTCTCCGTCTCCGAAACCGAATAACACGTAAGAAGAGTTTCTTGAATGCCCTTCTGTAGCTACGATTCAAGCAGGTGTAGATGACTGGATTCAGGCACGAGTTAAGATATTCCAGCCACTTAATGACGTTCAACGTCACCATGGAAACATGAAAACGAGGGTTGTGAGCAAAGCCCATTACGATGATGAAAAACGGACTCCAACAAACAACAAAGACCCCTATAACTACTGCAATGGTCTTGGCAGCTTTGACGTCACTCATATAGTTACGTCCTATTCGCCGGACTTGTTTCCTAGCAACCAAATAAATCCGTAGATACATTACAATCATTATGGCCAGCGGACAGAAAAAGCTGCCAAATGCAGCAACATTCATATACTGCTGGTTACTAGTCCACCGAAGAAGGCGTAGGCCAGAAATGACCGCGGCGTAGACCCAGACGAAGAAAATCATTATTATGGCTTTTTTGGACGACATTATATTTTCGTAATAAAAAGGTTTCGTTATCGCGAAGTGTCTGTCGATGCTGACGGCCATCAGGTTCATGATTGATGCTGTCCCGCACAGTATGTCCATACAATCCCAAAACAGCTTCAATTCGGGACCAAAAATCCATTGGTTGTTGGTGATTTGAAGGGCGCACCAGAATGGCATGGCAACCAATGCGACAAGGATGTCTGACGCGCTAAGGCTCACTACAAAATAGTTGCAGATAGTTCGTAGTTCGTTAAACAGAGAGAAACTAACGCAAACTACAATGTTACCAAGAAGGGTTAGAATGATCAGCACGCCAACCAATATGGCTGCCACAATGTTCGTTGCAGAAGGACTGATTTCTATATTTATTGTTGAGGTATTCATCTTGGTTGAAAGCTAACAAGTACACACTTGAAACTTCGTATCTGTAAGAAGAGAAAAAGTTATTACTCTACCCCTCTTCGTCTCTTTTGTTCAGTTACCTTACCCTCCTCACCCCACCCGGCCCCCTCCCCGTGTTCCTCGTCAACCGTACAAACTCCATCACAGATATTTTCCCTGTGCTTGCTTCTCATCTATCAATCATCTACATTAGAAGATTTAAGGTAAAAATATCACTAATTGACTCTTTGACAGTATTTGTATCTAAAATACGAAATGAAAATCGATATAATGTAAAATAATTGAGAAAAATATGAAAGATATGGTTGACTGAAGCATGGCTTATGGTTTCTGCTTGTGCTGCTTATCGGTGTATCGTGGTAGAAATCAGGCTATTCAAGTCGAAAATATTTGCTGTAAACGGTGCACTATAGAACAACTATTTTGTTGATAGGTGTTGATTTCAGTCGCATCTTTCAACATAATAATCTTTGCCGATTTCTAAGATCCAGTTTGAATACTGAATCCTCGATCATTGAATTGTATAGAAATAAAAAATGCTTTACAAATGAGCATTTTTACCTCATGATATCCAGCTATCAATCAATGGTGAATATAGATATGTATTTTACTACTAGAAACATTATATTCCTGTCGAGGGTCACGCTTAGCGCATGGTTCACGACATAGTGTTCGATAATACAAACTTCTTCGGATAAACCTGGCCACTATCGTGACGTATTTATTAGTATAAATTAAACGTTAAGAGTCACGCCACGCTTGACAACGAATAATCAAGAGCGTGGCATGACACGAAAATAACTAACTAAATGTCTCTTCGGAAAAGGTGGGGAAGAAAACAATCGCCTTTCCAAAAGTCACAGTACAGAAATATAATTATCATGTATAGCTGGAAAGAGCACGTCAAAATTAGTAAAACTGTGAAGTTTGAATGAGGTAACTTTCAAACTTACGAAGATATGAATTTTCAAAAATTTTCGCTGGTAGACAAGAGATGCCTACCAGCAACGGTTTCTTACAAATTCACACTTTTCAAAAATCCATATTCTCGCGAGTTTTGGATTTAATTCTTTCAAACTTCACTGTCTTGCTAATTTTAACATGCTATGGTTTTACAATTTTGAAAATAACTGACAAAAGCTCATTGAGTGCCATTTATAAAAATATCGCCGATCCGTTACAAAATGCCATTTTGAGAGAAAATAATTCCGAAAAACCAAGATGATTTTTTTCATATTACATATTGAGCAAGGATACAAGTCGAATCTGCATGGAATAATTGTTTTTCGCCTTGTTATGTTGTAAATATTATCTTTTCATGTGTTTGTAAAAGTTGGCTTCTATGTAAAGGGGGAGAAAAATAATTAAAAAAACAGCTTAGTAAAACGCTTCAAAACCAGGAAAAAGCATACAAATACATAAAAAGATAATATTTACTACATAACAAGGCGAAAAAAACTTTTTCTATTCCATGCAGGATTCGAACACGAACCCTTACATTTGCTTTACATTGTTTTGTAGGCTAATCAGTTACGCGCTGCTCTAAATGATTAGGGACCTTAAGCAACCACGACGACGACGGCAGGGAAAACGGGCCGTCAAAAAGTATTCAAGCGCAATATTTACTGCAATTTTTTTAGCTTATTTAATTTGAATTGCCATTCAGATCAGAGTTTTGAAATGAAAGAAAATGAAAGAGAGAGTGTCTGGGCGAACGGAAAATAAACTGGTTTGCGTCCTCAAGTTCCCGTTCTCTACAGAGCGTGAAATCTGGACTTTTCACGTTGTAGTTTTGCAGACTACGGTTGATTTCCTTACAGCCCTTCTCATTTGCACGTGCGTTTATTGTATTTTGTAATTAAGGCCATTGTCTTATGCCGTCGTCGTCCTCGTTGCCGTCTTCGTTGCTTAAGGTCTCCCACAGGAATCCCAAATCTCCAAAACTCCAAGAGAATGCCTGCTTTGCAGGGTAGCCATACCGTTGCAATGATTGCTCAAGTGAATGTCCCAGTCAACAGCTGTAATAACACTCAAAATCTTTATTCATAAATCAATCTAAGTATTGAATTTCCCTACTCATTAACCAAATATAAAAGAACCGAGATGTTGAATAGTACAAAAGTTAAAAATGATTCCATCTTCTTTTTCATCCAAATTACCCCACCTGTTTCTGCAACTACGAAAATGCTATATTCACTTTAGAATTTATCGTTATTCACTCTATTTCTCTTAACAGATCCCCTTTCAGATCAAATCAACATGTTCACTGAAGCACTTGTTCTGTTGTTGACGTTACTGCTCTTGGTTTACATATTCCAGTGGTTTCGTTCATCACGTGGTCTTCCTCCAGGTCCTCCTCGATATCCACTGGTCGGTAGCCTACCAAGCTTTATCGGCTCACTTGACGTTATCCACAGCGCTTTCACGAAAATGTCTCGAACGTACGGAGATGTTTTTACAATATACATTCCTGGTCTTCCTATTGTTATAATCAACTCCTTTGAGACAGCAAGAGACGCATTGGTAACGCAGAAAGATGCCTTCTCTGGAAGACCTATCATGTTTACCACAAATTTCCTTACACTTGGAGGAAAAGGGCTGGTATTCAACGACTTCAATGCGAGATTAGTACTGACGCGAAAGGTGGTCCACTCCGCCCTCCGACTATACCAACCTCATCTTGAAGAAAAGATACTGGAAGAGGCAGAGGAAATTTCAAAGAGATTTCAATCTTACGGTGATGAACCATTTGATCCCGGAGCAGATATTTCTTTGGCTATTACTAATGTGATCTTTGCAATCATGTATGGTAAACGATTTGATTTAGACGACCAGGAATTCTTGGAGAGCGTTCGGATTTCTGACAAAGCAAGTATTGTATTGGGTCCAATGAATATTTTGAATTTCTTCCCATGGCTTATTCACTTCCCAATTTCTCAAACGAAGCTGTTGTATAAAGTCATGGAAAATCGCGCCAAAGTCAGAGATGCTCGTTATTTCGAAGCCAAGGAAACTTTCCAGCCAAACCAGATTCGACATCTCGTCGATGCTCTTCTTCAAGCTAAACTTGACGAAGAAAGCGATGGTGACAGTTCCCATGATGGCATCACATTTGATGACAGAGATCTGTTGGTTGCATCGTCAAACATCTTTGGAGCTGGAAGCGAAACAACTGCAACTATTTTGAAATGGTTGATAGCGTACATGATGAATTTTCCAGCAATACAAGAAAAGATATACGAAGAGATAAAAGAAACCTTTGGATATGATGGAAAAGTTGAGTTGCTGAAAAGGAAAAGCTGTCATTATTTGGAGGCTACTTTGACAGAGGTCCTTCGTTGTTCCAGCGTTATCCCACTAGTCGTGCACAAAACCACGTGCGACACCACCCTATCTGGATACTACATTCCTAAAGACACCACTGTCCTGCTCAATATCTGGGCCATCAACCACGATGAAAGAGAATGGGAAAATCCTGAAGAGTTCAACCCAGACAGGTTTGTGGATAAAGAAGGTCACTTCACTGGTACAACAAAGGTGAGCTACATGCCTTTTGGATCAGGACGACGAGTATGCATTGGTGAGTCTATGGCAAAAAGCGAGCTTTTTCTGATGTCTGCAACACTTCTGCAGAAATTCAAGTTCGAAAATCCAACAGGATGCCCTTTACCAGATCTCAAAGATGGTACTCGTGGTCTCGTTTATGCTCCCAAACCGTACAAGGTTGTTGCTAAGGAACGATAGTCGAATCAACAAAGGATTGACAATCAGTTTACTAGTAGATAGCGCATATTGGTATTTTCTTTGATTTTGACAGATTTTGACAAAATTTGTTTTGTCATGTAGACGTAAACAGAGGGGTTGAACTTGTAGTGAGCTTTGCAGACGTAACAATTAAAAATTATCGCTTGACCGATCGATTGGTGCCTTATAAAAATTGTAGTTTTCATTAGCTGTTGACTATATAGTACAATATAAAAGTACAAGAATTAAAAAAAAAATAAGTTTCGCAGCCTCAAAAGCAGCTCATCGTTTTTTTCTAAAATTCTTCAACCTCTATTGTTTCGTTCTATTGTTATGCTCAGTTTAGTTTGAATAAACAATCAAACAATTGTTGCCTTTCGCGGGCTTCCTGTGTTTTTACCATTGGGTTTCCTGTTTATTGAAAAGCGAGGTTTCTAAGCAATTTTCAAGATGGTAGACAATGTGATGTGTTTCATAGCTACAATTTCTGCAAGTTTTGGTCAAATTTTCGACCGTTTTGCCGAAAAATCAGCAAAAATGGATCAACGTGACTTCTAAATAAGGTAATGCCTACCCAAATATGGAATAGAATTGACTGCCGAGCGAATGGCAACTTTTTATTGACGATTGCTTGATATGGGGTTCTGTTCTCTTGGCTATCATGATGTCATTTGCAGGTTAGTTATACCGAGGTTTGACCGAACGGCTGCCTGGCGTACGTAGAATGTAAACACCCCCTTATCCCGGAGGTTCGATTCATGCAATAAAGATATCGATGAGTTTTAGAATACGTAAACATGCGTCTACTTTCCCCTCCAGATTCACAGTACTAACTAAATAGACATGTTTTTAAGCACTAGCGGCTCAGGTTCTCGAAAGACCGTGATATTAACTTTACGGACCCGTCAACTTACCCGATAAAGTTTACGAGTGTTTCTCAAAGCGCACCTTCATTTCAATTTCTAGTTTACGACTGCTCGCGCATTCCCGTAACTTTTCCCGTAAAATTAACAGCTATCAAGTCTTTCGAGAAAAGGGCTCCAGTCCACTGGACCACGTATTCTAGAAACTCGTCTTTACTACCGGGGAGAGAGGGGTACTCCCTTAGAAAAGTGTACGTATAGGGGTGCTCGACGGAGGGTTTGAAAATGATCCTAAAAGGTACACATAAATTATTGGAGATGCCGATTTTATACCCTAAAAGGTACGACCACATTGTTAATAAAGAATATTCGTATGTGAAATCGTTTCAATCTTTATGTGATTTTCGTTATCCTGACCCTAAAAGGTACGCTATGAAACGGAAACCCTAAAGGGTACGAGCGGGTTATACTTTCGACCCTTAAAAAAAAAAGTAAATACATGATTGAGACTCCCTCAACAAAAGTTCGTCGAGCACCCCTACCACTTTTGTAAGGGAGTCCCCCTCGGGCTTTACTAGTGGACGAGAGAATTGAAAATACTCTCAGTCTAATACGAGTCTGTGGATCCATTGTAAAAACTAGCTTGTCTTAAATAAATTCAGACGGAAACTGGTAGGACTGATCGCAGTCAATATGTGGCGAGTTACGGAAAGATCGACTCCGCTCTGGATAGGGAAGCTATAAGGAGGCCGGGGCTCTTTATATGAAGTGGTTAAAGTGATCCGTATTACTGTACTAAGGAATGCATATCCCATCGAGGTAAAGTGATCACAAATTACTCGTCCGGAATGTAATATTGTTTAGCATTGCTAATAAGTTCGATGCCATGTACTTAAAACCATTCAACTTTTTTTAAATTCATGCTTATTTTTAGGGATTAATTCAAAAATACCTTTTGATAAGTCACGTCTCCCATTTTCTGGGCTCAATATATTGGATTAAGTCTTGTGGTATTTCTACCCGATCATTTTCGGCAAGAAAAATTTCACGTCGATCAAACAGCAATCACTGGGCAGGCGTGCTTTCTTCGTTGCTTCATAGTTCGAAGTTGGACGATAATGAATCCATTGAAAAATATTTGAAATTGCAAAGATTTATGAGTAAATCCTCTTTGATTGTGCTCTACAAAGTTAGTCAACATTCTATTGATAAAAGAAAACTGTTTTTTTGAATCTTAATGATGCGGTTTCTCGCCCAAAGCAAGCACACAGCCCACTAAATTAGTAATCATTTTAATTCAGTCCTTGCACTGGTGCGACAAGAAACATCTCAAAATCCGACAACTTAAAAATTAGCCTCTAGGAAAGCATAGAAGTCTTCTTACTTAAGCATAGATATGGATATAAGTACATTTTGAAGTGTAGCTTTTAATTATCGGTAATCTTTAGAAGATGAAATCTGGGAGAGCTCTTAATATAATAAACTAAAAAAGTCAAGTTTTATTATACTCTTGCTTAAATATATCTTTGCCGTGAAATTTGAGAAGAGATGAATTTCAAGTAATATTCGTAGCGAAAAACCGTACCAAATGATATCTTTTAAGTTTGAAACAAAGCTGTTAGGGAGCAAAGAAGATAATGTTACTCTATCTTAATTTCTGGCGGCGTCACTCATTTGTAGCAAATCTAATACATGTTAGTAAATCCGGCCTTTTCAGAAAGCCACGAATTATTCTAATCTGCCGAGGGGAGGATATTACAGCTAAAAAACTCACACTGAGTATTGGGGGATAAATTAGTAAGATTTCACGAAAATCTTGGCAAAGAAATAATTTAAAAAAGTATAAAAAACAAACGCTTTTCTCTGTTTGGCGGTACTACACAAAGAATAGATAGTTAATGACAGGATTTGCCCACAGAAAACTCGATATTAATAAAGACAAGCTACAAGAAAGAACTGATTTTTCCTAAAGATGTAAATGAAAATATAAAACCCCGGCACTTTAGACTCTGCATTCCATCGACTATAAATTCTAAACTAGGTTTTTTTCCTTGTATATTTTATCCTCGAATTTCAGAGTTTTTAACGTTTTTCTTCCGAAATGGCAGAACACATCATAAATTAAAATTACGTCTAGAATGTTACAACCTTTATAAATCCAGTATAAAAATAATTACCTCAATTTTTCCGCTTTCCCTTCCGTCAGAGTTGAGGAAAACCAATTCAGTGTTTGTTGCCGGTGTTCTGTACGCGCCGTCCTCGATGTGATCTTTTGCTAATCTAATTTTTATTTATTCAAATCTTGCGGCTATTTCGCAGGAACGCTGTTGAATATGGCAATGTGTGCACGAAAATGACTATTAATTTCTCTGTGAAATTTTACAATTCTTTATATAATAAAATTGATAGGGAAGGTATATAAACATTGCGAAAGATTCCCTAGAGACTCTGTTTGGAGTTAGGCCGCTTCAGTGTTTTTGCGGTCCCGCCAATTTTGTGAATTGCACGGGAGTTCCAATTTATCAGGCAACCGATAATGTGTTAGCACATAAGTTTGTTGTGAATATAAACTGAGTGACTGCTTGATGGGTAATTAATCAATGTAGAATTTTCATACATGAATTTTATAACGTTTTATATAGCGGCCCTTTTTATCTCATTTTTGTGGAAGGATGTACACCTTGCGGCATATCAACTTCCTGGATTTGTGAACTAATAAGACTGCAAAGATGTCTTGCTTTTTGTTAGTTGCTAGACTAAAGGTACTGTAAACATGCTGAAATATTTGAATAACACTACTTTGCCGCCTTGTTTGTCTGTGGTTTGTTGTTGTTTTTCTTGCTTGTCAGTTTGTTGTGTTTGCTCGTTTGCTTATTCATTAGTTTGTTGTTTAGGTTCAGTTGTTTCATTTTGCTTGTCCGGTTCGTTTTGTTGTTTTGTTTGTTTGTTTGTTTTTGTCGTCTAGTTTGTTTATTTATTCCTGTCTGTTATTTGTTTGTTAGCTAGTTTGTTTTTGTTTGTTAATTTGTGGTTGTTGTGCTAGGTTGTCAGCTCAGAAGGACACCCCGTTTGCTTAATGTTATTCCGGCCATCTTTCGAATTATCAGTCATTTGGTCGGTTGGTTTGTCTCGGTCCGCTTTTATTATCTCTTTTTAATCTGTATTTTCTCTGTTTGGTTTTCTTTGTTTCTCTAATTTCATTTCGAACCGGAAGCTCGTGTTTGAACTTACTTCCCTCTCATTTCTCTCTCACTTCTTTTATCGGGATTCACAGTTCCTTCTATTTTGTACCTTTTAGTAAAACACGCGGAAAAGGTAAGGATACTGTTTCTTAAACATTAAGTAATCAGCTGTTGTTAACTGAGAAGAACAATTGTTTTAGTTTTTAAAATGAAAGAGGCCGATAACATTTTAGTTTTATCAATCTGGACATCTCTCTTGGTTTCACAGTTCTAAGTGTCTTGACGTGCGATATAGCTAAAAGCGATTAACAGTTGTAAAAAAATATCAAATTATATCATCTCTAGTTTTCCTGCTTTTAGACTTCGTTTGCTTGTCTGTTTTATTTACATTTAATTTGTTTGTTTGTTGATTGTCCAGTTCTTAAAGCTGTTTTACTTTTGCTTCCTTCGGTTTCTTACCTATTTATATTATCAATTTCTTGCTTAATTCCGAACTATCTTTTTCTACTCTGTGATTTTATCATTCCATTTCTTTTTACTTACTTTTAGAATTCTTTTTTCGTTGATTATTTAGTTTCTTTTTCTGGTCTGTTGCTTCCCTTAATTGCTTCCCTCTTACCTTCGTTCGTTCTTTAATTTTTTGGTTTCTTTCTCTTTCTTGTTAGAATAACAAATTAAACTAACAGTCAATTCATTTCCAGCATCGACGGTTGATGATTTTAAGAATTGATATAACGAACTGCAGATTGGTAGGAGAAAACCAAACACGGCCAATAACCTTTGTCATAACAAACCACAAGAAATAGTTAAGAAGATAAGAAAGAACAAGTCTTGGCGTATATTAAGTGTAAATTAAGACGGAATGATCATATTGAAATGCAAAACATTCCTAAGACAGACTTTTAAAAGCAGTCTCTTGTTCAGAAGTGTAAAGATGTGGAACTCTATCCCTTCTGAAATTAGATCGGCTGCAACAACAATCCTGTGTAAAAAAGACTGTCGAATAGGCATGCTGTTAATACTCAGTAAACTAGTCTTTTGTTGTTTTATATTATTACAATTTTTAGCGATTTATTGTCAGTATATATATATATCTTTTGAACGACTTTTATGTACAGTAGTTTTTATACTATTTTTATCATGTGAAAATAAAGTTGCTCTCTCTCTTTTTCCTTCCTTCCTTCCTTCTTTCTTTCTTTCTTAATAATAATAATAATAATAATAATAATAATAATAATAATAATAATAATAATTATTATTATTATTATTTATTATTATTATTTTATTCATTCATTCTTTCTTTCTTTCTTTCTTCTCTCTTTCTTTTTCTTTCTTTGTTTTCTTTCTTTCTTTCGTTTTGTCTTCCTTCCTTCCTTCCTTCCTTTCTTTCTTCAGTCTTTCTTTCTTTTCACTCTGTTACTTATTCCTTCTTTCCTTCCTTCCTTCCTACCTTTTTCCAGTTCTTTGTCTCTCTTCCATTCTTCCTATTTCACAGAGATATTCCTAAGGGCTATTAAATTGCTATTCAAATGTCCCACTATCAATGTTAGCGAATTCCTTTTTGAGTATCATAATTGGTGTTAATTGCTATTTGCATAGGATATTACTTCTTATCGTGGGAATGACACAGCTTTCGAGACACTACTTCTCGGCAAAAACTTTATCCTTTATTTCTCCAAAACAAGTTCCTTTCTGTCGGAACCGCTCTTCTTTTCTGAAGTTTATTGAAATCTCTTTAACCTGCTACAATTCTGTCTCGACTAGAGTGTCCACAACGAGGAAGCGAATGACAACATCTTTGATGATATAAAAACACGTAAAGCTAACACGAGAATTCCATGTTGATTTTCTGCTTTTGAGGAAAAAAATGCCTCTCGAGACTGTAGATAAGAGAAACTTTGGTTTTGCGTTGAATTATTAATAATAGGAAACTTCTCTGTGTTATAATAGGTTTTCTTTTGGAAAGCGTGCTTAATTTTGTTCTATAGTTTGAGGAATTCCAGCTTCTAGGCAAGCCATAATTATTACTCTTGAATAAACAGAGTTTAATTTAGAGGAAAAAATATTCTCGGATGAATTATTGTCTGACGTTAATAAAAATCTGTAGACAAGTAATATAAATCAGATGTGTAAATCTTGTAAAGAATTGATGTGAAATTTTAAGTTGTATTTTTAGATAGATTTTTAGATATTTTTTGAATTAGAATTGATGTGAAATTTTAAGTTGTATTTTTCTCTTATTTTTCTCCGTAGTTCTTAGAGTTCTATTTCTTATGTCATTACCACAGAACGAGCTATAAATATGATGCAAGTTCATAAAAATATTCCACACCAACTTACATATCTTTTCCTTTTAGCTTCAGGAAATAGAACCACATGAAAATGATGCAATTCAAGAGTATTTTGCTCCGCTTTTTTCTGTTACCAGCCCTTCGCTGCTCCCTTTCCAAGTACATCGATTATAAAATGGTCGATCGATCACTTCAGCTGTGACATAGCGCCAATCGGCTGTTGGACAAGTGAAATATATCCTGGTATGTTTTCCTTGTTCGTTGTTTGTGCCAAGGGCAAAAACTTCCCCCCCACGATGCAGGATCTCCCTAAAGTTGCTTTGCATTCAGTCGTAAAAGATAACACTTCTTTTGTAAAACGTGTTGATTGTGGGGGAGATTTTCCAGTTTCTTTTTTCTTATCGGTTAATCCGCTATCTAACTGACACCAATGACCAGAGGCGCATTGGAGCTGCGAAGTAGCAAAATGACCGCCGAACACGTGATGGGAGACAATATGTATTGTTTGAGAGAATTCTAAAATGAGAAAATTGTTTGTCGTGCAGGTAACAAGGGTTATATGAATATTTATGAGATTGTAATGGTGGTTTCAGTTACGTTCACTTCAAATACTTAGACAGTAATTAACTGCGAAAAATAGAAATCATTTTTTTTTCAAAGTTCCGCTTAAGTGTCTTTTAGTCGATTTTTTAAATCAATTCATATTCATCCATATATTTAATCATTCCTTCCTTCATCCATCCACTCATCTATTCCTCCATCCAACCCTCCATCATTCATCCATCATTATTCATCATTCATATTCATCCATTCATATTCATTTATCCATCCATTCATCCATTCATCCATTCATCCATCCATCCATCCATCCATTCATCCATTCATCCATCCATTCATTCATTCATATTCATCCATTCATCCATTCATATTCATTTATCCATCCATTCATATTCATTTATCCATCCATTCATCCATTCATCCATTCATCCATTCATTCATTCATCCATCCATTCATTCATTCATTCATCCATCATTCCATTCATTCAATTCCAGCCATCCATCAGACATCCTCCATCATCCAGGATCCATTCAGTCATTCTATCCATTCCATCAGTCATTCCAATAAATCCATTCCATCCATCATCCATGTCATTCCAGTCATTCATTCCATTCCATTCATCATCCATCATCAATTCTTCATTCATTCATTTCATTCCATTTCATTCATTCCATTCATTCATTCATTCATTCATTCCATTCATTCTAATTCATATCATTCATTCTTGCATTCATGCATTCATTCATTCATTCATTCATTCATTCATTCCTCATCATTCATTCATTCATTCATTCATTCATTTCATTCATTCATTCATTCATTCATTCATTCATTCATTCATTCCATTCCATTTCATTCATTCATTCCTATTCATTTCAATTCATTCATTCATTCATTCATTATTCATTCATTCATTCATTCATCATTCATTCATTCATTCATTCATTCATTCATTCATTCATTCATATCATTCATTCATGTCTATCAATATTCATTCATTCCTTCATTCATTCATCCATTTATTCGTCAGTTCGTTTGTTCAATTGTTTGTTCACCTTTCAATTTTTTGGATTTGTTGTGTTTAACTTTTTTGAATCAATAACAAGCTAAATGAAAAATCACCTGCCCTAATTTCTTTTCCTTCTTCCTTTTTTCATTTTTCCTTTTCCCCTTGTATTGTTCTCGCCGACGGATATATATACGCGTATTCTCCCCAGATTGATTGAATAACAGACCTCTAATCTTCCTTCCTACAACATTGCCATTATGTCACGATATTGAACATTTCTTATCAAAATACTCATATACACAGGATATCAAAATATTACTCGATGACACAAACTTGAACGTTCGCCGAAGTATTTCAATTTTCATATTAAAACAAATTAATAATTTAAAAGGAAAATTTTATATAAAACTCGCCTTTTTCATCTCCTTAATATGTTGTTCGTGCTTCTACCATGGGCGGTGCTGACAAAAAAGCTACATGATTTAATTTCGCCAGTAAGGATGAGGATTCAGTTCTGCTTTCTCTTATAAGATTAGTTCCTTTTTATTTGCTGACGGACCATTTATCTTCTTAAGTCGTGGATGGAAAAGTAACTTTATTAACAAGACGTTTCAAGTCGAAAAGATATATATTTATATTAATGGAAAGTTGGATTATTCGGACGGAAAACCATTTTAGTGTTTGTTTGAGAAAGCCAATCAAAATGAAAGAAACCATTTCAGTGAAGGTTTTTTGAAACCCAATCAACGTCGGATTGAGAAGTCGGTCAGTGATTTCAGTGTTGATCAAAGAAAGCCAATCAAAAACAGATTAGTTTATATATAATCTGAGAAAACAATGAAAAAATATGCGGAAGCCATTTCAGTGTTCGTATGGAAGCCAACCAAAGACCTCTAGGCGTATTCTAATGTTACGAGAAAACCATTTATGGACTCCAGAAAATCGATTAAAAGCCAGGCCCAAGAAAAAACCTTTCAAATGCTTGAGGGCTGATAACAAAAAAATAAACAGAATAAACAATTAAGCAGAGTCTAGACTGCCTTTTAAAAGAAAAGGTAGAATACTACTTTTAATTAATAGAATTAATAGTTCTCCTGTTCTCATAAATTTATAACTTCAGTAATGCATGCTTTCATGATATGATAAAATCTTCTTTTTATGGAACATAAACAAAAACCGTTTTTACGTTAGAAGACGGACAAATCGAATCAGACAAACAAATTAATTGCCATAATGTGAAAAACGAGACGAAGGTACTTCGACAAGCAAAAGTTGTGTGATTTTGTACGTCTATTTGATCATCAGTTAAAACGATTTTTCTGTGTTGTTTGCATTTTCCTCTGGACGAATAAATCGTCTAAAAACGAGGTAAAAGACACTCGAACAACATGTCGTAAAAATGTACAGAGGAGAATGGCACTAAGGCAGGGAGTTGCTGTTTTTCGGTGTCGTCTTTTTTTGTCTTGTCGGATAATTCGATAACAAACCGATTTAAATAATTCACTGACTAAGATAATCTAGAGGACGATTTTTCCGCTTTTTACTGTGAAAACGCCCAATAAAATGTGTCGGATCAAGAGCAGTTCTACTTGCCTTCTGGCTTTTCCATAAACTTCTTAATGATTGGAGATGTTTATCTTCAGGGAGCGAAAACACTGATACTGAAGTAAAGTGTTTATAATGTTGGATGGACATGAGACTACAGCATTAACAAGATCTTTTTTTATTCCATATGGCCATTTGTAAATATGCTAATCTGAATACAAGTCACTTCTCTGTGTCTATCTCTTTCTCTCTCTCAGTAAGCTAAGGGGTGGATTTTCATCGAATTTCTGCCGCGTAGATTCTTTATTTACAATTCTATTTGTTATAACGTTCCGAACGCTTCGTCTCTTTGTGTTTTAGTCTTAATTTTTCTCCTTTCAGTTTCCCGCCTTCTTTCATTGTCTCATCTCTTTATTCCTCTCATTCTTTATGTCTTCCAGAGTCTATTTCTAAGCTATTGCTAAACGCAGACCAGCATTACCTAATGTACCATTCAACCTAGCTAAATGAAAATAAATGAATATTGAAAACAATGGTGAGATTCTCCTCCGGGCCACACTAATTCGTTGAAATGAAATGTGACGTCTCTCGGCCTTCCGTCAACATTAAAATGATTTTTTTTGGTATCGAAGTTATAAAAATAGAGGAAAAGCATTATCTTGATCGGTGTGGACGTTTTTTTCTGGACTTTTCCTGATATTGTCGTCCTTTGTTTTCTAATCTCATCATTATCGTTATTGTGCTTTGTTATGCTGATACGAAGTGTTCCTAACGCTGAGTAATAGTTAGCAGAGTATTTCCATGGTTTTCTTTTGTGGTTTTATGACCAATATACGTTAATGAGAAGTTTCTGTTTAGCATATTCAGTAAAATTAATATCGGAATCATCTTTTCCTGAAAATATTCTCCAAAGTATATTATGATTTTTAGTCATAATTGTATTTATTATGCCTGCATATATGACATTTTTTAATTCTCTATCTAGTCCTTCCTTCCTTCCTTCTTTCTTTCTTTCTTTCTTTCTTTCTTTCTTTCTTTCTTTCTTTCTTTCTTTCTTTCTTTCTTTCTTTCTTTCTTTCTTTCTTTCTTTCTTTCTTTCTTTCTTTCTTTCTTTCTTTCTTTCTTTCTTTCTTTCATTTTTTCTTTCTTTCCAACTTACTTGTTTATTTAGTCTTTCCGTTCCTTCTTGATGCTTTCTTCCTTTCTAGATGTTTTCTTTCAGTGACAATATTTAACCCTTCATACATACATACATATATTTTTTCAATTATACATTAGTTCATTAATCCATAATTTATATTTGTGTAAGTTCTTTTTTTCTCTCTAATTCACTTTAAAGTGCCTTGTCAAGTAGCCCATGTGTTCTTATACTCTGCCTGTCCCTTAAAGCGCTGTAATTTTCAGAGAGAATAGAAACTAAACATCCATTCTTTAAACTTTTTTAGTTCCACACCACGACGGAAGCCTTAGAGGCAGAAAAGGAAATGAAAGGAAAAATAAAAGACCTGAAATAAAGGCTTTCATTCAGCTAAACTAAACACTGACAATGGAAGTGAAAAGTGAATGAATTCAGTTAAGAATACTACGATGAGTTTGATCAAAGATTTAATTTCGATTATTTAAATCATCACAAATTCACTAGATTGCTATGTTTTGTTTATTATAATTTAGACAAAGACGTAGCCTGCGTGAAAGAAATTAATTTGACATGCAGCTCTCCAAAACATTAAAAAAACAAACTGAACTGTAAACTTGTTGCAAACTGTGTTCCAGCGGAAAAAAAGGTGATCGAAATCAACGAGAAAATACACTGACAATATCATTTTCCTGTTGTTATGCCTGCGTTATTTTGTTGTTGTTTTGCTTGATTTCTCTTCCCTTGCCATTTCCTTGATTGGGTAATTATATAGAGATGACAAAATTATCATACATATTTCACCTGTGGTATAGCATTTCACTAATCCACTCAAGGATTTTGAAAAGTGTACAATCATCCAAAAAGCTTTCAAAAAAAATCTACCTAGCTCTAATCTTATTTCTTACCTTTTCAAATTTGTATACGAAAGTGTATTGTAGACTTAATTCAGTCTCACTTGTAAAGCCCATGTAAAATCTTTCTCCGACTCACTTCACGTTAATCCTCACTTTGAATTTGGTCTATGCAGGTTGTTAATTTTACTAGCGATTAAACGATCGCTCTAGAATTGACTTTCTTTGCTAGTTTGACGTGCAAAGATAAGCAAAATCTTGACTGTGCAATTTTTTTGAGACGTTTTCGTTCGCCTTTTGAAGTCAGCAAACAAATCGAGAATTTACGAGGTTGCAATTAACGTCGATATAAATAAATACACAAAGTTAGCTCACAAAAGCTTACCAGTTCAAGCAATTTGTACTTGTTCAGCTTGTATATCTTTGCTAAATCTCTTCGGGATTTTAGAACGTTAATTTTTGCCGGGCTTCAATGGACAACGAGCGCATTACCAGCGGAAGGGAAGGAAATCAAGAATAGAGCAGTTTTCCCACCTGGAGATAAAATAAAAACTTGAATTAGAAATTGTCGAGAGTCATTGGCAGCTGTTAGAAGATCGTAGGTACAATGGTACATAGAATCATTAATGCCGGGCTTATAACAGATTCTGTAAATAAAATAAAGAGTTTGATTAAATTTGCTCTTAAACCATATATATTATATATATACTTAGGTAGCCTTAGGTACCTGCCTTTTCATCTTTGTTGGCTGTAAGCCGATAGCTAGAGTGAAGCTGGTGGCGAGTTTCATTCTAAGAGTGCACTCTTGGCATTAACAACAAGTAGGCAAAAGTGCACTTGAAAATATTTCCCAACATCGTCAAATAAAAAAAAAGGTGTTACGTTTTTACGCATGCGCAAATGGTCTTTGGCAAACATGTCGGTTTCAGTCTGTCGGTTCCTCTAACTTGTGTGCCAAGGTGATTGCTGAGATCTCGCTATAAGATTATTGGTTTAACTTCGGAAAAGATATGACAAAAAAGTGAATCCATGAATTACCACGTTCGACAGAAGCAGGAAGCTAGCCAAAATCTATAACCTTGACAACCAGATAAGATTTATCTGCTTATCTCTGACATGTTCTGAGCCCGTATAGTATACAGCGGCTGTGCCTAAAATAATAGAATTCAAAATGGCGGACAGAATCTAAAAGCCGCTGACCCAAACGACTGTCTTAGTATAACACTATCTATAATGACCTTTTAACAAAATCTTATGTTTGTTCAAAGCGGCTTCCGCTGCTTTCAATGCTATTATCCCGAGGGGACTCTCATATATTTTTGACGAGAGTGATTGTCGTATCTTTTGGGGGTCAAAATCATTGCTTCTGGTACCTTTTAGGATCCATGCGGTCAGAAGCTGAGACTTTTTGGTGTCATGGTTACGTTGGCCCGGGTGGTGAGAGCACTGGCCATTCACCTCTGTGGTTTGGGTTCGAGTCCCAGCTCGGGCGCCTGCTAGATCATACGTGAACTGAGTTTGTTTGATGTGTTGTTCTCTACCATGCCACGAGGGTTTTTTTCTCCGGGTTCTCTATTTTTTTCAGTTTCTCCATCAGCAAAAATCAACATGTGAGTTGAGCGTTGTATGTAAAATCAGAGTTAATAGAGGGGACAATAATAACTCCCTCTATTAACTCTGGTAAAATATAGTGTAGAGGCCAGTGAGTGTGAGTGCCAGGAGATGAAGAACCACTATGTGGATATGCTACGGTGAACGAGTTTCAAGCTTGAATGCAATTCAGCTTTGCAGATCATATATTTTTTCATTGCAAAAAATGTCAAAAAGTATCGATGTATTGCTTTTGTTACCTATTTATTCGGTTAATAATCACTTTTATTTAGTAAAATTAGAAACTCGCATCAGTGTAAACTCGTTTTCGTGCTTTTCCTCGTCAATGCTTAACCACTCTATTACTCTTGGCGGTTACATTTGTAAAGAACACTCAAGTATAAGTCACCCCAGATTGAGATTTTGCATATTTTATTGGTACCTTTTAAGGGTATAAAATAGCATGAACAACGCCCAATTAGGGTGGGATGAAAATGAAAATTTCCCACAATCATTTCCGACCAAAACATATGATCCCCCCCCCGGGATTGATGTAAGAATGAATTCATAGCATTTAACCCGCCATTAAAATGGAGGAGTCTCAAGTGCAAAGTATATAATGTAAGTAAATAAAAAACGGTTTTCCGTGTTTGATATCCTGATCAAAACACTTGATACCAATGCCGGTTGGACGAACACGAGAGAGCGCACGAGCCGTGGACGAGGACTTTCCCAGCTCTCGAGTATTCTCTCATCATCACACAAGTGTTTTGATCAGGCTATCAAACACGGAAAAATCGCATTTTTTACTTCTTTTATAAAATAACAAGCACACAAATTTACGAAAAAATTCAAAAAGGTGATGAGAGCGTTTGATACGCTCATCAAGCACGGTTTTGGGCAATCAGAGTGCGCGTTATATAATAGTTATTTTATAAACCGCTGAATTAATATCGAAAATTATCGGAACTAGACTAACCGACGATCTTGAGCCAAAATACTTGTGATATCAGAAACGTTTGAAATGCTCGCCGGAAATTTTCAATTATACTTACAAATTTTTAAAATATTATACAGTTTTGTAATGATGGTGTGCAGAATGTATTATACAGCTGATATATGTCGCGTAATGGCTTTAAAAGTTTTACTGTCGCGTTTTACAATAGCTTTTCCAAAACGGTGCATTTATAGAGGGGGACAAGGGGGTTTGCGGATCGGTGGATTAAGCCTTCTTTTAAGTGCGGATTCTTGGATAATAACATTTTTAAGAACGGATTTGCGGATTCAACCACAATGGTCAAAATCGCAAAGGAATGATCCAATGAAAATGAAAATTTATATGGCCATGCTACTTACGGATATGTGTAACGTACTTTGCGTCTGCAGGGAAATCGCTTTCTTTAACAATATTTCATTGCAGAACAAACTTTAAATCAAAGCATCGCATGCAAATGTATAAATAAGCATTTGTTGTAACATTCCTCTAGAATATAGTAGTTGTGAAGTGCGTTTATTACCGAAATTACATAAGCGGATTTTAATCAATTTCCCAAGGGGATTTGCGGTTTCGAACAACAATCTACAACAATCTTTTTATTTCGTACCTTCATTATTTTACAAAAATAAAACAATAATAATTCTTGTAAATGGCATAAATTAAGGTACTGGACCTAACCAATAACTATAAAGCTAATAAGGTGTTAGGACCAGTCTCTGTTTTAAAATTTAAATGGAATGCATGAGGCTTAACTAGAAATGAATGGCACGAAATTTACAAATAAATAAATATATATATATATATATATATGCATATATTATATATATATACATATATATATTTGTGTAGTTTGGTAGCAGGCCTTCTTTAAGACATGTTGAGTTGAATGCGACCGAAAAATTTGAATCGATGATTTTCCTCTTTGTTTTTTCAAGTTTTCTTACTTTCAATTTGGTGTCTTCATTACAAAAAGACAAGTAATGTGAAAAACTTTTATTAGTCGACGCGTTTCGACAGTGCTCCGCTGTCATCATCAGGATAAAAAGGAAATATAATTTTACAAACGGTCATTATATAGATAAGAAATATGATATATTACAAAATTCAAATATAGGAAATGTAACATAGTAAGTTTACAAATAACGGTGATTTTTATCTAGTATTGCGTTACAAGGTTAATAGAGTACATAAATAGATGCGATATTTACAAAATTCAAGCCGGAAGTTTGTTACCAAAGAGTAACAGTGTTCGCGTAAGGCCAGTAGCTTGTTGGTTTAGGGACGGGTTTATCTTAGCAATTCGGTAGGCTTCTAAGACTTGTAAGCGGTTGAAATCTGTGACATGCTTGTATATAGTCGTGTGGTTGACCAAGTCTTGTCTCGTAAGTTGTCTTTTGTGAACGTCGCTTGTGTGTTTCTTAATAGCACCAGATTGTAGATGCATCGTTAGGCGTCTAGATAGCGTTGTGGTTGTCATACCGATGTATTTGGCATTGGCCAGGAGCTCACACTCTCCTTCGTTACATTTGTACTCGTATACGACATTGGACGTCTGAAGATGGTCTACTTTCGGGCTGTTCTTCATGATAAGTTTTGTGGTTGTGTTCGATTGATAATAGATAATCAGTTTGAGTTTGTGGTCGGGGTCATTACAGCACGTGTTCTTGTAAATTAAGTCTCGCAGGATTTTTTCGTCGGTTTTGTAGGAGGATGAAAACTGGTTTTTGTAGTAGACATTATGGATAACAGTTTGTGATGGTTGTGATGTACTATTGGAAGCGGAGGTGGCAGTTTGGGTTTTGTGAAGGTAGTCATGCAGGGTTTTGTCAAAGATTGTGTTACTAAAGCCATTGTTGATGATGGTTTGCTTTAATTTTGTAACTGTGGAGTTGAAAATTTCCCAGGTTGAGGATGTTTTGTAGGCTCTGTGTATAAGGGCCTTGATTGTTCCAATTTTGTACCGATCAGGGCATTCGCTATCTGCATTGAGGTATATGCCTTTATGCGTTGGCTTGTGGTATACTGACATGACGTACTTGTTGTCGTCAGTAGCATTGATGGAGACGTCGAGGAAATTGATGTTGTTGTTATTAGATTCCTCGTGAGTAAATTTCAGCACAGACATCTCTTGAAAGGACTCTTTGATGGATAATAGCTCATGCTGATCTTGTACAACAACAAGACAGTCATCAACATATCGGCAGTAGAGGGGAGGTTTGTTTAGTTCCATCACATTGTTTTCTACGTGACACATGTAGAAGTTGGCAAAAGTAACTCCTAGAGGTGATCCCATTGCTACACCGTCAATTTGGCGGTATAGACTGCCATCAATGTGTCGAAATGGGGACTTGGTGGTGCAAGCTAGGAGGAGCTTTCTGAGGACTGGTTCAGAGATTGCTAATGGAGGCAAAGAGCTCGGAGAGCGGTATATAGCATCGCATATGATGTTGATAGTTGTTTGAACCGGTACATTAGTAAATAATGACTCTACATCCAGGGAGGCCAGGCTTCCTTGGGGTTGTAAGGCTCTTAGTATGCTTAACAATTCATCAGTAGAATTGAGCATGTATTCAGCAGGCATGTATGGTGTGATAAGGCTATTAAGTTGTTTTGCAGTTTCATATATAGGTGTGGTGACTTGGGAGATGATTGGGCGTAGTGGGTTGCCTTGTTTATGTGTTTTTACGGTGCCATAGAGGTAGCCAGGGCTGTATTCTCCAGAAATAGGTTTGAGGATATTAACAGGTAAGTTTTTATTAGAAGAGGCAATTAGCTTGTTAACTTCGGTTTTCAGTTCTTTAGTAGTGTCACGCTTGATCTTTTCGAATTTGGTTTTGTTAGAAAGTATAGCATCAAGTTTCGTTTTGTATTCATGTTTGTCAAGTACAACCAAAACGTTGGATTTGTCGGCTTTACGTATTATAATATCGGGGTGTGATTTGAGTTCTTTAGCAGCTTGTAGTAATTCAGGGGTAAGGATTTTTGTCTTGGAGTCATAGTTTCTTTTCTTTGTGCTTTCAGCTTGTAGTAGATTACGTAAGTCAGGATTGACGCTGATGATATCATCTTTCTCAAGTTTCAATAGGGAAGAAAACAATAGTTCGAGTTCAGTTGCTTTAGCGTCTGGGTCAAACTTTGGCTTGAAATGACATTTAGGGCCTAAATTGAGGAGGGCTACTTGAGCGTCTGTTAAAGTAGTGCTGGATAGGTTTAGAAAGCGGACATTGCTTTCTGGCAAACAAATATGACCTTTATACAGGTTGTTGAGCTTGTTAGTGATACGTAGAGAAGTTTTGTCTTCATAGGTTTTGAGGGAGTCGTTAAGTTTGTTAGCAATGGCTAGGTATATAGTAGGATCAGCTAGATTACCTTTTATAGAATCTTGTAGTGATTTTTCTTCTTCTTTCAGTAGTTTGATGTTTGTATGGGCTTCATCAATCTGTCGTTGCAAGAGTTTAAACTGAAACTCTTTTGTGAAATCTTCATTAGCGGCTGCTTGGTCGTGTAGTTTGATATTTGTGTAGTTTGGTAGCAGGCCTTCTTTAAGACATGTTGAGTTGAATGCGACCGAAAAATTTGAATCGATGATTTTCCTCTTTGTTTTTTCAAGTTTTCTTACTTTCAATTTGGTGTCTTCATTACAAAAAGACAAGTAATGTGAAAAACTTTTATTAGTCGACGCGTTTCGACAGTGCTCCGCTGTCATCATCAGGATAAAAAGGAAATATAATTTTACAAACGGTCATTATATAGATAAGAAATATGATATATTACAAAATTCAAATATAGGAAATGTAACATAGTAAGTTTACAAATAACGGTGATTTTTATCTAGTATTGCGTTACAAGGTTAATAGAGTACATAAATAGATGCGATATTTACAAAATTCAAGCCGGAAGTTTGTTACCAAAGAGTAACAGTGTTCGCGTAAGGCCAGTAGCTTGTTGGTTTAGGGACGGGTTTATCTTAGCAATTCGGTAGGCTTCTAAGACTTGTAAGCGGTTGAAATCTGTGACATGCTTGTATATAGTCGTGTGGTTGACCAAGTCTTGTCTCGTAAGTTGTCTTTTGTGAACGTCGCTTGTGTGTTTCTTAATAGCACCAGATTGTAGATGCATCGTTAGGCGTCTAGATAGCGTTGTGGTTGTCATACCGATGTATTTGGCATTGGCCAGGAGCTCACACTCTCCTTCGTTACATTTGTACTCGTATACGACATTGGACGTCTGAAGATGGTCTACTTTCGGGCTGTTCTTCATGATAAGTTTTGTGGTTGTGTTCGATTGATAATAGATAATCAGTTTGAGTTTGTGGTCGGGGTCATTACAGCACGTGTTCTTGTAAATTAAGTCTCGCAGGATTTTTTCGTCGGTTTTGTAGGAGGATGAAAACTGGTTTTTGTAGTAGACATTATGGATAACAGTTTGTGATGGTTGTGATGTACTATTGGAAGCGGAGGTGGCAGTTTGGGTTTTGTGAAGGTAGTCATGCAGGGTTTTGTCAAAGATTGTGTTACTAAAGCCATTGTTGATGATGGTTTGCTTTAATTTTGTAACTGTGGAGTTGAAAATTTCCCAGGTTGAGGATGTTTTGTAGGCTCTGTGTATAAGGGCCTTGATTGTTCCAATTTTGTACCGATCAGGGCATTCGCTATCTGCATTGAGGTATATGCCTTTATGCGTTGGCTTGTGGTATACTGACATGACGTACTTGTTGTCGTCAGTAGCATTGATGGAGACGTCGAGGAAATTGATGTTGTTGTTATTAGATTCCTCGTGAGTAAATTTCAGCACAGACATCTCTTGAAAGGACTCTTTGATGGATAATAGCTCATGCTGATCTTGTACAACAACAAGACAGTCATCAACATATCGGCAGTAGAGGGGAGGTTTGTTTAGTTCCATCACATTGTTTTCTACGTGACACATGTAGAAGTTGGCAAAAGTAACTCCTAGAGGTGATCCCATTGCTACACCGTCAATTTGGCGGTATAGACTGCCATCAATGTGTCGAAATGGGGACTTGGTGGTGCAAGCTAGGAGGAGCTTTCTGAGGACTGGTTCAGAGATTGCTAATGGAGGCAAAGAGCTCGGAGAGCGGTATATAGCATCGCATATGATGTTGATAGTTGTTTGAACCGGTACATTAGTAAATAATGACTCTACATCCAGGGAGGCCAGGCTTCCTTGGGGTTGTAAGGCTCTTAGTATGCTTAACAATTCATCAGTAGAATTGAGCATGTATTCAGCAGGCATGTATGGTGTGATAAGGCTATTAAGTTGTTTTGCAGTTTCATATATAGGTGTGGTGACTTGGGAGATGATTGGGCGTAGTGGGTTGCCTTGTTTATGTGTTTTTACGGTGCCATAGAGGTAGCCAGGGCTGTATTCTCCAGAAATAGGTTTGAGGATATTAACAGGTAAGTTTTTATTAGAAGAGGCAATTAGCTTGTTAACTTCGGTTTTCAGTTCTTTAGTAGTGTCACGCTTGATCTTTTCGAATTTGGTTTTGTTAGAAAGTATAGCATCAAGTTTCGTTTTGTATTCATGTTTGTCAAGTACAACCAAAACGTTGGATTTGTCGGCTTTACGTATTATAATATCGGGGTGTGATTTGAGTTCTTTAGCAGCTTGTAGTAATTCAGGGGTAAGGATTTTTGTCTTGGAGTCACATATATATATATATATCAAAAAGTTTACACATTTTTTTTCCAATACATACGTATATATATATCAAAAAGTTTACACATTTTTTAACACAAATTACTAAAGAACAAAAAACAAGAAAAAACAAGAAATAGACAAAGCACTAAACAATAAATAAAACAGTAATAATCAATAAGTGAGAAGGTATTTTTCTTTAACCACTGATTTAAATTTTGTTAGACTTTTTTTGTTTCTGTAGCATTTATCTAATGAATTCCAGATTTTTGAACCTATATATTTAATATTGAACTTGCCAAAGTTTGTTCTGGCCTTTGGCAAGTACAAATTTTGTCTTGTGGCTGATCTTGTGTGGTACATATGTACATCACTTACTTTTTTAAATAGTAACTGAAACTTATGAGGCAGAAGATCATTATTTAACTTAAACATAAAAGCTGCAATGCAGTAATTAGTAAGATCATATAACTTAAGAATACTCAATTGTTTGAATATTGGACTTGTATGAGCATCGAAAGGAGAAAAGGTTATCAACCGCAAAGCCTTTTTTTGCAAAATGAATAAAGGTTGTAGAGTAGTTTGATAGGTAGTACCCCAAGATAAGACTCCATAAATCAAAAATGGATAGATCAAAGCGTAATAGAGGTTAGTGAGCACTTCAATATTTACGTAGTAACGTAACTTTGAAAGTATTCCTATGTTTCTTTTGATTTTTTTTGAGACATATTGAACATGTTGTTTCCAAGTAAGATGGCTATCTATATATATTCCAAGATATTTGATACAATTTTCCTGTTTTAGTGGGACATTATAAAACTCAATTTTAAAATTTTCAACACTTTTCTTTTGTCTAGAGTGGAAGAGGACAAAATTCGATTTTTCAATATTAAGTGACAACTTATTTGCACAAAACCATGTATGAACTTTATTCAATTCGTTATTTATTTGTTGTTGCAGAACGTTCGCTTGTTTATTTCGACAAAATAAATTTGCATCATCAGCAAATAGATGAAAATCAAAAAGATTTGAGCAGAGATGAAAATCGTTGATATAGATTAAAAAGAGAATTGGGCCAAGCACTGACCCTTGAGGAATACCTGTAGTTATATTTTTCAGATCAGATGAAATATCGTTAATGGTAACAAATTGTTTACGATTATTTAAATACGACAAAAACCATTCCTTTGTAATCCCTCTAATTCCATAATAATCCAATTTCTCAATAAGTACTTTATGATTGACCGTATCGAACGCTTTACACAAATCAAGAAAGATACCACAAGAATAGTCAGAATTGTCAATTGCGGACTGTATTTTTTCAACGATACTGAGAACGGCATAATCAGTTGAGTGATTACTACGAAATCCAAATTGATTTTCAAAAAGTATATTATTTTTCTCAAGAAATGATGTTAGACGACTTGCCATTAATTTTTCTAAAAGTTTACTGAACACCGACAAAAGAGAAATTGGACGGTAATTGGAAACCAACAACTGCGAATCCTTTTTATGTATAGGAATAACATTAGCAATCTTCATATTATCTGGAACTACACCTTTAGCAAAGCAAAGGTTAAAAATTTGTTCAAGCGGTTTTGAAATAATATATTTTATCAGTTTAAGTAATTTTATAGGAATGCTGTAAGGTCCTGTTGATTTATTATTTTTTAAACAGGCTATCTCTTTCTCGACCTCATCCTTAGTTACAGGAAAGATATAAAAGCTATCCTTTGATGGTCTTGTAAGATAATCATGAGGATTTTTATCAACTGTTGGAATGTTACTTTCTAGGTTAGGTCCAACTAAAGAAAAGTATTTATTAAACTCGTCAGCAATAGTTTTAGAATCCGTTATTGAGGTATCATTTACAGTTATCTCATTAATATTCTGTTTTTTCTTAAATTTATAGTTGACTATTGTTTTGATTCCACTCCACAACATTTTTCCATCTTTTGAATATTTCTGAAAGTACTCATTGTAATAATTTTTTTTGTTTATTTTTAAAAGATGGTTAATTTTATTTCGATAAATTTTAAACTTACATAAATAATAAGTTGATTTCGTCTTAAGATATTTATAGTAGATTTTGTTTTTTATTTTAATTGATTTCTTAATTCCACTTGTTATCCATGGTTTCGAGAGAAACTTTAGTTCATTTTTTGAAGCTTTTTTTAAGGGGACATATTCATCAACTTTTTCCAAGAGTTTTGAATAAAATCTATTAAACATATCTGAAGGACCTGAGTTAGGATATAACACATGTTGCCAATTTATTTGGGACATGTCATTTATAAAGTTTTCTTCGTTAAACTTAGAATAATCTCGGTGAAAACTGTTCACGTCATCCGTAGTATCTAACAATTTATTTATAATGATAAAATTTGGAAGATGATCTGTTAGATCGTAAACAATGTTACCACTAATGATGGAATGTTCAATTGAATTTAAAAATATATTATCAATAAGTGTCGCCGAGTGGTCAGTGATTCTTGTAGGTTGAAGTATGAAAGGCTGGAAATAGTACGATATTAAAGTATTTAAGAAGTTTTCCGATTCTATCCGAGTGTCAATCTTTACTAGATCTACATTGAAGTCTCCCATAAATAGGCAGAGTTTTTTTTCTCGATGTATTTTTTCTATTGTTGACGAAAAGAGCTCCATAAAACTATCGAAATCACTAGATGGATGACGGTAAATAATGCCACAAACCAAATTACAATCATTGGATCGCGAAATTTCAATCCAGAGCATTTCAGAATGGACATTGGAATTAGTAAGGTCATTGCGTATTATGTAATTCAAATTATTTTTAACAAAGAAACCCACACCACCTGCGTTTGTAAGACTAGGTTCATGAACAAAATCATAGCCATCAAAATTGACATTTAAGAAATTATCTTTGCCTTTTTTAAATTTAGTTTCAGATAAACCAATGAGAGAAAATTGACAATCCAATTCTTGTAATAGATGAGACAAGTTATCGTGATTTGCAGAAAGACTCCTAATATTGCAATGTAATGCAGTAAAGGCTTTACGCTTGATTGAACTTCCATTCATCCTAGTTATGTCATCACTATTGTTGAAACAATCAGTTGAATAGTAGTCAAAATTAGTATAAATTGGAATATGCAAATCTGCATCTAAATCTGACAAGTGAGGAACATTAGAAATTGGCGAGGTTATATTAAGATACGGAAGATTTCTTAGTTCGTCTAGATTAAAGCTATTATCTATCATTTGTTATATATGTTTCTAAGATAGTTCATATTCAAAAATGTTAACTAACCCTGCCTTGGTTTTAGTTTTTCCAAGTCCCCTTTGTTATTGATAACAATAGCTCTGGAACTCTGATCTTTTCGCAGATATGTCTTGCCGTTGGAGGTCCAGATGAATGAGTATTTATATTCTTTCTTGAATTTCAAGCTTGCATTAAATGTGCTTCTGTTCTGTTCGGTCAGACTTTCGTTGATAAAGATGGGGTGAGCGGTGTCTTCGTAGCCTAAATCAGCACTGGTGACATTCTTGAGGTTTTTCCGTGCCTTGTAGAATCTGTCCTTAAGATCACGTCGTACAAATTTGACTATGATAGGAGGAGTTGAACGTTTTCCCTTGTAATTCTTGGTAGGCAATCTGTGACTAGTGGAGATTTCTTTCTCGTCCATATATATGTTCAGCTGATCACCCACTGATAGAGCAATCTTGTTCGTATCCTCTTGCTCGCACACAGGGATGCCATGAATCTCAACGCAGTCACGACGTGTATATTGACGAACCTCGTTGGATTCCAACTCCAGTTGTTTAATCTTCTCATCCATTTTTTCGATAGTTTTCTTTAAAACTTCATTTTCTTGTTTAATTTTGACTCTTTCTTCTTCGTGACTCTTAAATTTCTTCAAAATTTCTTCGTACTTATCATTCGACATGTGAAGTGAAGCAGCCATGTCAGTTAGCTCTTTCTTTAAGCCAGCTATTTCGTTCTTCAGAGGAGTAAGTTGACTGTCCAACATACATTTCAAATCTTCTTTAGTTAGTGCCATGATAATACAGATAATACATACAAAAAACACACAAAAAATAGTTAAAGAGACGACAAATTATCCAAAGTTTAGAGAGCTTACAAAATTGCCGCCATTCTCAAGCCTGACATGCGCAATGTGTCGAACGATTTTTCTTGCGGATTTTGGCAACCCAAGACGAGAAGGCCACCACAAAGCAGAAATAACACCTGACCATTTTCATCTCTCCCTCCCGACCCCTCCCACTGACTGGACTAGCAGCTTTCCGATCATTACGCACAGCCAGAACATCCTTCTGAACAACCAATCCTCTTAACGCCCGTCCGAGCATTTCTAGACCAGATTTCATATGACTGGGAAAACGGCACGGTCATCGCACGGTACGGTTACGACAAAAGAGAAATTTAGGCCTATGCCGGGTCCTTAAGTCGCCGTTTTTTACTACGATTTAATGTAATTTAAGGCGTCCTAAGGCGTTTTAAGAAAATGTGGAGAAATTTGTGTAATTTTTTAAGGCGTTTTACGGCGTTTTAAGGCAACTCATTAAGTGTTGAATTAACTGAAATCACCTTAAGGCTATTTTCATGAGTATTTTAAGGCATTTTAAGGTGTTTTACGGCGTTTTAAGGCAACTTATGGGCCCGGAGTAGGCCTGAATTTCTAATGTTTTTATAGACATTATGGCAATGACACGGTCATGATACGGCGCGGTAAGTTTCCCACTCATACGAAAACCGCTCTATACGACGCACTCTGACTGTTGATTCATCTAACCTAGCCTGCTTGATTTTCAGGTGGGGTTCATCTGCTTTCCTTCGGAGGAAAATCAGACTACGTCTAACCAAGTAACTCTCCGACCCGGCTATACCAAGGGTTATCGAGTCGTTAGAGTTCTTCCGTCTGCCCCAATACCTCCCCTATCAAAGGTGGGCTAGTGGATAGACGTCTCACCTCTGTGGTTCCTGGTTGGATTCCCGACAGGGCATGTGAGTTAGTTTGTAAGTGTTTCGAGGGTTTTTGTCCGATTTTTCTCCCTTCGTCAAAAACGAAGAGGCGAGTTGAAAGTAGACTGATTTCATGAGTTGTAGTTTTCGCTCCTTTGTATCATTAGTCGACCACCACAGGAAGCCCAAGGAGCGAACAGATCGACTTGTGGAATCAGTCTAAGTTGAGAGTCGGGTGTTTAGAATATTCAAAATAGTAAGAAGTGTGTGAGAGTGTATTGGGATCTCAGTATCGATGGAAAGGGGTGAAAACTACAAGTTGAGAGTTGGGTGTTTAGAATATTTAAAATAGTAAAAAGTGTGTGAGAATGTATTGGGATCTCAATATCGCCGATGGAAAGGGCTGAAAACTACAATTTAGAGTGGTTTTTCGTATGAGTGGGAACACTGTACGGTTACGATACGATAAGATTACATCAGGAATTTCGAATGTTTTTATAGAAACTATGATACTGGTACAGTTACGATACGGTACGGTAAGTTTCCCACTCATACGAAAACGACTCTATCATGCAGTCTATAGAAGTGCTAAAAATGATTGTTAGCAATTACGATCAATTTTTGTTTTAAAAACTGACCAAGCCGGCTTTGACCACGCACCTATTCCATCGACCAAACCTTTTACTGACCACAGTCTAAGTTCACTATCAAAAACAAAGTTTGTTTTTAATTCTAAGCTTTAATATCAGTTTCCGGCACAAGGCTTTTGCTACATGCACTATACACACGGTCATGACGTAGATATAGTTAACCCCAACACGTACAAAAGTGATTAGTAGTTTATATCAGCAAAAATGGATGGATACTAGATGCTAATATTGGAAACTGAAAAATTGGGAAAAGATCAACGATGCGAATGATTTTAAGACCAACAAGGTTTTCAACTGTTACCCTCTTTGTGTAAATAAAGTTAATTATTATTTTAAAATCAATTATTAATTATTTTATCATAATTATATCTGAGGAACGATTTGAACTGACCATATGTTGATAAGTTATATCCACTTTCTCTCATGTCTTTGTTTGGGTCCGAAAGAAAATAAGAAAGGAAACTCTACCAACAGGAAATTAATAGCCCTTAGTTGACAGGATAAACTTTAATGCAGCGAGCTGCTGATGTGGAAAGGAAAGGAATGATTTTTTTTCCATCGAAAATTAAGTAAAACGGAAAATTAGTACCATTAACGTTGTTCATTCTTGAACGATTCCTTTCAAGTTGTGGAATATCAAGATATTACGAGAAAAAGAAAAAGTCTTTGCAGATATGTCATTGTACATAACGGACAAAAGATGAAACGTTTCAATTCTAAATGTAAAATTGAAATAAAAGCAGTGACAGCCGTTCTGGTTTCTTTTCGAATTCAAGACGAAAACATCCTTTGTTATTCAAATTTTGAACCCGAAACTGGTCGGTTGAAATAGCTTCCTCTTAGTGAAGTATCATGCAGACCCCGAGGCTATACGGCATCAGTTCTACATTAACTTCCCGAACGTAAAGCTTGTCGACAGTTCCTTGACAATTTATCGACTCCATTGAAAAAATCTGACAGGTTGTTCCTGAAAAGGAGACTAGTGTCATGTTGAAAAGCGAGCCAACTTTTCTGGAAAAAGACTTCTCAAGAAAAAACAATCGAAAGTAAAACTGGTTGTGTAAACTGATTCTTTACAGTCAAGAAATACAATGATGAATATAAACTGCTTTTAAAACCTCTTCAAGTAGAAAAGTTGCCAATAATGAAGTTTTTCCGTGAAATTTTAAAGTGGAAGATGGTCAACTAGCAAACTAGTATAATTACAAACAATTGTATGAATCAAAATTTTAAACTTACGTTTCGAGCCAGTGCCGCACAGCAGCAGTAAGGGTTTATCTCGATCGCGCCTTGTGATTTACAGGGCCTGCCTGTATAGATCGAGGGGTGTCCACATCAGGGATTCTCTGCATATTTCTAGGGTGTTTTTGGCCAAAGTGATTAAAAGACTGCTGCTGGAGAGTAAAAGAAATAAGTGTTATATAATGTGTTGCAATGCCCCTCAAGTAGATTACGAAAAGTATACAGTTTGCTCTAATTGCCTGCGACGTGAAATTAAGCCCCCAGAGCCGAGGCCTTTAAAGTGTTGTGGTAGGCGAATGACCATAGAAGAAGACACTTCGGCCGTGTGTGAAATCTGTGGCCGTATAGTTTTTAATGCGGTGCCCTGTGCTACCTTTGGTCAATGTTATGCTAACGGCGGTCGTAAAAAGACGCCATATAAGAGAATTATTTACTTTAGAAAGTGGATGCGAATTATTTTAGGTTTAGAGCCAGTCTATGTTGATAAGAAAACCTTACGGCAGATAAAAGCTCATCTCAAAGAACCCACGCCACAGGGTTTGAAAAAGACTCTAAAAAAATTAAAGCTACAAAAATATAATAATGGCATTTCTTATATTTTGTCAGAAATAACCGGAGAAAAAATTCCCGACGTTTCTATGCAAATTATGCGTAGGGCCGAGAGTATGTTTATTCAGCTGCGGGGGGAAATCCCTTATTACCCTGACGTCATCTACAAAATATTTTATGACATCGACCCCAACCACCCCCTATTGAGATGGATTCCTGGTTGATGACTCATCGGGACTTCCCCTTTGAGAATAAAAAAGAGCAAAACTGGCTTTTTGGCCAGAAACCCCGTCGGGGAATAGATCGACTCGGAAGCTAATGCGTATTCCCCGACGGGGTTTTTTGACTTTGTATTTTAATTTCATATTTTTTTGTATTTTTGTTTGACTTTGTATTTC